>JALQPE010002454.1:0-293734 GCA_030407315.1 Asparagopsis taxiformis | reverse complement strand
AACGTTTACTTTACAGCAAAGTCATCGTTACGATGACTTTGCTGTAAGAAAAGGAAACATTACAGTGGGCGAAGAATTTTTACCGGGTAAAAATCACCAAGAATTTTTTACCGGGTAAAAAAATCGTGCCTGCTGTAATGTTATCTTTTCTTACAGCAAAGTCATCGTAACGATGACTTTGCTGTCAGCACCCTCGGTAAACTGCCTCAGCTGTAAGCGGTCTGGCTTCACCCTCTCTCTCATGTCTCTTGTCTTCCTTCATCCCAGCCTCCCTGCTATGTCGACTCCGGTGTCACTCCAGCCGACCCTTCGGTGAGTGTAATCCTTGTGTTTACCACCGCCATAGTCTACTCATACTATCCCTTCATGTTGCTGCATACCTAACCCCCCATCTTCCTGATTGTCCTACAATCCTAGGCTAGCTTACTTACCAACTATATTGGTATAGAAGACAGCTAGATTCCGAGTAACAAAAATCTATATTGTACTAAAAAGGGCAATTTGGTGTGGTCACTGTGCCACATGGCACCAGGAATAGAATCTGGCGACGGATACCCTATGCTTGATCTCAGAGAGGACAGCTACGCCCATGCTCCGAAAACGTGCTGTCAGTACCTTCCAGACGTCGTGGAGGTGCTCACGCCAGCTCTAGTTCATTTTAGGGAGGTTGAGTTTCGACAGTCAGAATTTCACTCTTGCGAAAATTGTGTTTCATATTTTGTGCACTCCTGCCGCCGTACCAGATAGGGTACCCAGCCCAGACCGGGTGAGCACGACGCAGAGTGCTCCCAACGCCGCCAACAGCCGTCCAAACCATCCCTTTGCCATGTTTTCTGGCTTCACAATTCCTTGCTCACCCTTCCCAAGGTGAGGGAGGGACCAAGCCCCCAGCCGCTTACAGCTGAGGCAGTTTACCAGGGATGCTTACAGCAAAGTCATCGTTACGATGACTTTGCTGTAAGAAAATGTTTTCATTACAGTGGCCGAAGAATTTTTACCGGGTAAAGAAATCATGGCTACTGTAATGAAACCTTTCCTTACAGCAAAGTCATCGTAACGATGACTTTGCTGTAAGCATCCCTAGTAAACTGCTCCATCTGTAAGCCGTTGGTCTCAACCCTCGCTCTCATGTCTGTTGTCCTCCATCATCTCCACCTCCCTTCGCCCTGCGCACCACGTCTCTAGTGCCACTCTGCCCGCCCCTTTGGTGCATGAAATACTTCTCTACTACTGCCATAGTCTTCACATACTACTGCCTCTATACTTCTGCATGCCCACCCTTCCTTCTTCCTCTCCTGTGCTAGGCCCAGAGCATATCCAACTTCCTGAACATCATTGTACAGTGAGGAAGTAGAATACTAACTAGATGGCTAGAGTACACTGCAAATGTAAGTAGCTATGGTTGGGGTGGTACCCAGCACCCTACCTCCTCCATGAGTAAGCTTTGGTCGCAGAACTGCTATGCTCGATTTCGGTGAGGAAAGCCCCTCGCATGCTCAGGAAAATTTCTGATAGCACCTTTCCAGCAGTCTTGGATGTACTCCAGACCTGTTCTAGCTCTTTTCAGCGAGGTCGGATTTCGGCCGCCCGAGTCTCTGCCGTGTGAGAAAATGGTGGCACAAATTTTGTGCACTCTTGCTGCCATACTATGTGTTGCATCCAGCTCAGACCCGGTTGGGCGTAACACAGAGTGCTCGCCAGAGCCATGAACACTAGTCGAAACAAACCGCTCGCGATGTTCCCGACTTCACACTTCCCCTCCTATCCTTCCCAAGGTGGGAGAGTGACTAAACTCCCAAACGCTTACAGCAGAAGCCGTTTACAAGGGATGCTTACAGCAAAGTCATCGTTACGATGACTTTGCTGTAAGGAAAGGTCTCCATTACAGTGGCCGAAGAATTTTTTACCGGGTAAAAAATTGCAGCTGCTGTAATGAAACGTTTCCTTACAGCAAAGTCATCGTAACGATGGCTTTCCTGTAAGGAAACGTTGCCATTACAGTGACTGGAGAATTTTTACCGGGTAAAAAATCACCAAGAATTTTTACCAGGTACAAAATCACCAAGAAATTTTTACCAGGTAAAAAAATCCTGGCTGCTGTGAGGAAACATTGCTATCGCAGTGACCGAATAGTTTTTACCGGGTAAAAAAATTACCAAAAGTTTTTTCCAGGGTAAAAATCGTGGCTGCTGTAATATTTTGTTGCTCACAGCAAAGTCATCGCTGCGATCGTTACCATGACTTTTCTGTCGGCGCTCCGCCGAAACTGCCCCCTCCGTAAGCCTTCCTGATCCTCTCAATTTTGCAGACGAAGACGACTGCGTCATTACGCTCATCGCCTTCTTGTTCTATTCCAGTGCCACCCGCCATCGTTTCCTCTCTTGCTCATAAGGAGCTCAGTATTTTATATCTCCTGCGATACAATACTTCACTCTCGAGCTGGAAGGAATGCATAAAGGCAACTTCTCAAATAGTTTTTCAGCAAATGTGCCGTCTGAAAGGGAGTTTTCTTGCTCATCAGTGAAAAGTAGTGCTTCTTCTCCAGTCGTTCGTTTCCCTGCAGTGAATCTCCTATTCTTTTACCGGGGAGGCTCAGTCTCATTGTTTTTATCAGGCATACCGGGTTCAGAGAATCTTGGGTTATCTTCTTCGCTTCTTATCCAACCTGGACTTGTTTTCATTCGACTCCGTTCTCTGTCCTCTTCGGCCTTGGTAAGATGAATTGCCTTTGTCCCCGCAGCATATTCCAGTTTGTCATCGAAACTGTTTGTAAACATCCCGTTCTTGGTTCTCAGACTGCTTCTGTCTATCAAGTCGTCATGAAAGTCAACAAGGATGAATAAAATGCGCTCTTCAATGCGATGATGAGTATCCCCGACCCCTTTCAAGTTTTCTGCTACCAAATCTGTTCGCACGAATTGCTCCATCGTTGCAGACTCTTCAACCACTTGTGAAAAACCTCTGACATTCACTTTGCGAGGGTCAACTTGCATTTCAGGCGAACTGTACTGCGCAGTAGTGATGATTGTCTCGCTAGCTGAGGGAGAATTAATCTTCTCTGCTACTTCTCTGCCACTACATTCAACCGTTACGAAACCTTTCGAGGGTTTCATTCGATCAGATGAACTGGTTCACCACAATGATTTGTCCTATGCTTATTACTTTCTGCTGAATTATTGCTATTATATCCGGGCTGGACCTACTCAAAATGGTTTTGCTATCTTGTATCGCATTCCCTCAAGACAAACCTGTCAAAGACGTATCCATTTACGTTTATTACACGGTGATGCTCTAAGCACTAATACCGAATCTGATTTTCTCATACACGTAGTTCCTAGTTGTATACTCTACCATATTCTAGGCCTATTCACAAGGTGAAAACATGATCTCTCGTTTAATCGTACTCGGTGTGATATCTTAAATTAGCATATATTTATTTATTAAAATGCAGATTCACTGCTCGCTTGCAACATGAAAATTATAAAATTTCTTCCACACTGCTATTTCCTAACCGCCACCATCTACGTGGCCCGCTTTGACTGCCTGCCAAGTGTGCTCAGAGTATGTAATGACGTCATCTATATATACCAGCCACATCATCACTGGAAGCGCGGACTCCTCGTCCAGGAAAGTGCGCCATTTTTCTTACTCCTCACCTCCCCCTTTCTGTAGGCCCCATATGCTAGTGTTTTTCCTATATTTCTGTAGTGATGACGTCATTCTAGACCATAAAAGGCGGTCGAAGATGCGATCATGTGGGACTGTTCTGCCAGATCATGTGCTTCTAAGCGTAATTCACACCCTAGGCTTCGTTTTTCTGGGCCTCACATCGCACCGCTCTGTTTTAAATTTATCCCTCTATTGTTCTCCTACACGTCCTTTCCGCCCGCAGAGTACTACTTAAACGACAGATTCTGGAAATCCCTGTTTCCATCTCTGTATCCCGGCAACAAAGCAACAATAACTACACTTTGGAAGCGGTATAGATATCAATACTGCTTCCAAAGCGTGATTATTGTTTCTTTTTTCCGACGGATATGGAGATGGAAATGTGGAAACGTATCATATGGTACGTTTCCACATTTCACGCCACTAACCCAGTATCCTATTTGTTTTCACTTCCTCAGGTTTTCAGTCGGTGAATTTTCCACTTCTTCTTTCATTCATCTTTCTCTCTTACTCGTTCTCCATTTCTTTTCTGCTCTTCCTGTGAGTACATATTTCGATTTGGGATACAATGGTATTCGTTATGGTATGTTAGTCTCCTAATCACCATTAATTTACAACTCCAATTCAACGTCACTAACTTGTTTCCTTTCCCTACATCATTTTCTCTTCTTCTCTTTCTTTCTTAGTTCATTCATGCAGCTCAATCAATTGATGGATTTGTAGGCTTTTCTAGTAGTTTTAGTTTTACTCGTCAGAATAGTGTTAGTTGTAGTAGAAGCAGTTTTAACATAGGGATAGTTTACTCTCAATGTAGCCTGCGCAAATAAACAAATACAGAGTGAAGCTTCCCATATCGCACCCTCTTAGATTGCTACCTATCCTACCGCGTATACCTCTCGCTAGATCATAGTCACTACGAAATAAAAATTCCTAGCCGTACTATTCTGTCCATTCCCATATGAATACCGTCCATGCCCCATCCTCATAGCGCTAGAACTGCCTTCCTCTACCCCAGAAAGATGCCCACGACAGCGTGACGCTCCATCTCATCCACCACTCCCAGACACCGAATTTTACTATATCAGGACACTACTTTTACTGTCTCCAGGTGCTGCCCAGGGCAGCACGAAATACTGTCTCCAGGTGCTGCCCAGGACAGCACAAAGTACTATCTCCAGGTGCTGCCCAGGGCAGCACGAAATACTGTCTACAGGTACTGCCCAGGGCAGCACAAAGTACTGTCTACAGGTACTGCCCAGGACAATGAAAATCACTGTCTCCAGGTACTGCCCAGGACAGTGAAAATCACTGTCTCCAGGTACTGCCCAGGACAGTGCACCGTGTTGGTTCCATCTATTGTCCCAGGCAGCGTATTTCACTATCCGGCCATGTTGCCTTGGCCAATACAAAACACTATCCGCCAACACTGCCCAGTACAGTAAATTACATCATATCCAACTATTGAATAAATCATTAATTTTACTGTCTCCATTCACTGCCTCAGACAGTACTGTGAGACAGTGTTTTTTACTGTCTGCAGACAGTGTTCCGTACTGTCTGCCAGACAGTACAAATCACTGTCTCCAAGTGTGGCATTAATTTTCATTTGCCGCATAGTGATTTTTACTGTCTCAGACAGTAAAAATCACTGTCTCGCAGTACTGTCTGAGGCCCCCTTTTCAACACCGTAGTGCTATTTCAGGCGCGACGGAATGGTCGAGAGAGTCATCCGATAGAATTGGCCGTTGAAAACCACATAACGGATTTCTTTCATCATAGACCGCGTCAATGCTGCACGTATACCTCTCCCAGTTGGTGCGTCGGAAGGATAGAAATCTTTGAGGACAGTCAAAATGCGATATCGTATGGTTTTTCGTGTTCGTCCACCTGGCTCCGGTACTTCATGTAACTTCCTGAAACATGGATGAGGTGAGGAAGCCAGGAGTTTTCTTTCCGTACAGCTTTCTAAGTATGTCATATATTTCACAGATGCTGTAGCACCACTTTTGCGCGCATGTCTTTAGACTTATACCACCATCTCCTTCCTACGTTCCACATCGTCCACATTGCAGTGAGCTCTAGAATGACAAGTTTGGTGTCCACGAAGCTTTTCGAAACGCAGAAGCGAATAGGACGTCCACAGTGCATCCCTGCATATTCTTCGAGTCTGGCGGACTAGTTTCAGTTGCAAATCGACTTGGGATAGCTGACCAATGTTCGAACGCCGGGTTATTTACGTCTCCGAAGCCCTGCGCAATCGAAACGTACTTCATCATGATTCCTTCCTGACACCTGGAATGACCTTGTTCTCGACTACAACTTTGTGCACACATTTACCTTCGCCTTCATCAAGCCCTTCATCATCATGAACTTCATGACCGTACAGACGTGGTCAGCAATAGAAACTTCTATCACGTCATGAGTCTTTTCGTTCAGCTTCTGCGATATTCGCATCACTTCAAGAGGATGAAACATTCACGGGTTCCAGGTGGTCGGATGAAGTCAACGCTAATGCTCCTCAGTCTCCATCGATCAGCAACTGTCGGTTTGTTTTCCACAATCGACTGCAAAGCGCTGATACGATGACCTCCATCAATGCACTGCAGTTTTTCCGTCCGTCTGACCCCATTGTGTTCACAGATTGTCATTCGGGTACCAGTTTCCAGAAACCCCTCGGTAGATATTTTGCTGACCAGATCGCGCACTCTGGCCTCCTGCACAAGACGAGAAGTTGATTCCGGTTGGCAACATCTAGCGGATTGATCATTTAGGTTCAGTCCTGCATTCGACAATGTTGATGTCAATCCCCATCACAGACTCTTCTGATGCTTCCATGCAGCAGGACTCCCCTCACCTTCACGGACGTTAGACCTCTCCCTGTTTTTCGATTTCACCGTCCCAGGAGTAGATGGAAAGCGTAGAGTGTTTTTCCCAGATGGTGATATATCACCAAGGGTTTTTGCTGCCTCTATCATGCAGCGTCTGCTCCTGAATGGGTGTCTGGCTATCTGCCGTCTCCCTTCCCGCTGCAGACGGAGCCCCTCCATCAGCAGAACCCCGGAGGGTGTTTTATCACCGCCTACCGTCGTTGCAAGTCTCTCTGCAACGCTTTCGACGGTATCCTTTGGTTCCGCAGCGCGCTCAGTGTCGCTTCCGGCCATTGCAAAGATTTGGACGCGTAGAGAAGCCGTTCAGGATGACAAAGACACCTTTCTCTCCGAGTACACGATCAAGAGATATTCCTCTTTCAAGGTGTATTTGGCGGGAAACGATCTCCCTACACGTCAAACGTGAAATATCAGTTATTGATTCACCTTCCACGCGCTCCAATTGTATCGGCCATCTGTCATTCCTCGACGAAGGACTTCCCCCACACACATTCCTTCGTTCCCAAAACCATCCCATTGCCATGAATCAAGTACTCCACTTGTCACTGGAGCCAAAAAACTATACCGGGTATTATTTTCCACTTCATTGGCCAGGTGCCGGCTCCCCATTGGCCAGCAGACAGCCATCAGTCACAATACTCCACTTGTCACTGGAGCCAGAAAACTATAACCGGTATTATTTTCCACTTCATTGGCCAGGTGCCAGCTCTCCATTGGATTATGCGAACTCAACTTTGTGGAACTAGGAGTCCTGCAACTCGCGGCTCCATCTCTAGTACCAATGGCGTCATACGTACGTAAGTGCGTACGCTCTTCGCAAACACACTTTATTTGTGCGCATGGAACAAAATCCCACTCTATTCTTCAAACGACCATGTACAAATTTTGTATAGCATTTGTTGGAAGACTTGATCAGGACTGCTGCTAAATGAATTACGACAGTTTACTGATGTATTAAACACTGTGCTGGAACACTCTATGCTGAACGTGGTGGGTATCCATCTCTCTAGTTAAGACGCTCACTTCACCACCAGAAAGAATATCACTATTGTGCTCTACAATGCCACTTTGTCTATCGTATGAACAAACTCCTGACTCGCAGTTATGTACGTGCAAAACTTCTCGGACCCCGTCGTTCATTTCAACGTGAACTATAGTATCATTCCCACCTTCCGGTACATACCGTCTCCAGGCATGTCAAGGGAATTCAGACAGCATATGGAGTTTTCTGCTTCCATTTCTTTGCCTTCTTCTGCTCTCCTTGCCCTACCACAATAAAAAAGGACAATGTGACGAAAAGGACACGTCTGGAACATGTGAATTCCTCCATGCTCGTCCTGCTATGGGCGGGTACTACTTACCAGCATCATACCATCCATCTTTGCACACTGCTTGAATGATGCTTCCAGGTTCAGCACGCCCTAACCTCGATTCGCTCTCAGATCCCTCATGACTAGTGCGCACTCTTTGTGCAGCAGTGAGCCACTATAGTCGTTCACCATGTTGAGACCCGTTTACCTGTCTGGTTCTGAGAAAAGTTTCAGAAGCTTTACGTATCCTTGCCATCATGACGGTTTCTTCTGCCGGAACATTTTTTCGCGTCTTCACAGATTCCCCGCCACCGCGTGATTGGACAGTGGGTGCTCACCATAGTACTGCTCCTCTCGATATGAGATGGAATACAGGACTTAAGAAGCATCTTTTTGCTGCCTCTTCTGTCGCCATGTGGACTCTCCGAAATTCCTTTCCTAGTGCAAAATACACGCGTCTGCAATCGCAGACGTCCATTGTTTTGTATTGTGACCTACCGCACCCAGCGTGATGGCTTATTCGTGCGAGCCAGTCATCGGCCATGATGAGCTCCATTGATGACAGATGTTCATTCTTATGGTTCGAGTTTCGAACCCCTCTTTTAAGAGGCTGGTGCATTTCTCGAATAAAAGCTCTTCCACATGTTTCGCAGCCAAAAGCTGGTAATGTATGTACGCAAAATTTATCAACCGATGCAAGTTCGGTTGTCCAGATGTTTCATTGCAATAGGATCCTTCTTGCATACCTCATGCAGTTCTTTCATATAGTCTGAAACAAGAGCTAGAATGTGGTCATGACGTCCGCCATTCTCGGCCTCGAACCTCCTGGTTGACTCAAGTCCATCTATCCACCATCACTACGGTGTTGAAAAGGGGGCCTCAGACAGTACTGCGAGACAGTGATTTTTACTGTCTGAGACAGTAAAAATCACTATGCGGCAAATGAAAATTAATGCCACACTTGGAGACAGTGATTTGCACTGTCTGGCAGACAGTACGGAACACTGTCTGCAGACAGTAAAAAACACTGTCTCACAGTACTGTCTGAGGCAGTGAATGGAGACAGTAAAAATTAATGATTTATTCAATAGTTGGATATGATGTAATTTACTGTACTGGGCAGTGTTGGCGGATAGTGTTTTGTATTGGCCAAGGCAACATGGCCGGATAGTGAAATACGCTGCCTGGGACAATAGATGGAACCAACACGGTGCACTGTCCTGGGCAGTACCTGGAGACAGTGATTTTCACTGTCCTGGGCAGTACCTGGAGACAGTGATTTTCACTGTCCTGGGCAGTACCTGGAGACAGTGATTTTCACTGTCCTGGGCAGTACCTGTAGACAGTACTTTGTGCTGCCCTGGGCAGTACCTGTAGACAGTACTTTGTGCTGCCCTGGGCAGTACCTGTAGACAGTACTTTGTGCTGCCCTGGGCAGCACCTGTAGACAGTACTTTGTGCTGCCCTGGGCAGCACCTGGAGATAGTACTTTGTGCTGTCCTGGGCAGCACCTGGAGACAGTATTTCGTGCTGCCCTGGGCAGCACCTGGAGACAGTAAAAGTAGTGTCCTGATATAGTAAAATTCGGTGTCTGGGAGTGGTGGATGAGATGGAGCGTCACGCTGTCGTGGGCATCTTTCTGGGGTAGAGGAAGGCAGTTCTAGCGCTATGAGGATGGGGCATGGACGGTATTCATATGGGAATGGACAGAATAGTACGGCTAGGAATTTTTATTTCGTAGTGACTATGAGCTAGCGAGAGGTATACGCGGTAGGATAGGTAGCAATCTAAGAGGGTGCGATATGGGAAGCTTCACTCTGGATTTGTTTATTTGCGCAGGCTACATTGAGAATAAACAATCCCTATGTTAAAAATGCTACTACAACTAACACTATTCCGACGAGTAAAACTAAAACTACTAGAAAAGTCTAGAAATCTATCAACTGATTGAGCTGCATGAATAAGCTAGGAAATGAAGAGAAGAAGAAAAAATGATGTATAGAAAGGAAACAAGTTAGTGACGTTGAATTGGAGAGGGAAATTGATGGTGATTAGGAGACTAACGTACCTTAACAAATACCATTGCATCCCAAATTGAGATATGTACTCACAGGCAGAAAAGAAAATTAGTGGAGAAGTGGTAAGAGAGAAAGATAAATGAAAGTAGAAGTGGAACACTCACCGACTGGAAACCTGAGAAAGAGAAAACGAATAGAAAACTGGGTTAGTGGCGTGAGTTGTGGAAACGTACCATCATGGTTCATATCCGTCGGAGACAAAGCAACAACTTTGGCCTTGGAAGCCGTATTGATGATCTAAAACTTACGCTTTGGAAGCAGTTTAGATGATCTATACGGCTTCCACGGCCAGGGTTGTTGCTTTGTTTCCGACGGATATGAAGATGGAAACAGGGATTTCCAGAATCTTTCGTTTAAGTAGTACTCTACGGGCGGAAATGACGTGTAGGAGAACAATAGAGGGATGAGTTTGAAACGGAGCGGTGCGATGGGAGGCCCAGAAAAACGATACCTAGGCTGCGAATTACGCTTGGAAGCACATGATCTGGCAGAGGAGGCGCACATTATCGTATCTTCTACCGCCTTTTATTGTCTAGAATGACGTCATCACTACAGAAATATAGGAAAAACACTAGCATATGGGGCCTACAGGACAGGCGGAGGTGAAGAGTAAGAAAAATGGCGCACTTTCCTGGACGAGGAGTCCGCGCTTCCAGTGATGATGTGGATGGTATATATCGATAACGTCATTGTATGCTCCGAGTACACTTGGCAGGCAGTCAAAGCGGGCCACGTGGATGGTGGCGGTTAGGAAACAGCAGTGTCGAAGAATTTTTATAATTTTCATGTTTCAAGCGAGCAGTGAGTCTGCATTGCAATATAAAAATGTATCCTAATTTAAGATATCACACCGAGTACGATTCAACGAGACATCGTGTTTTCACCTTGTGAATAGGGCCGAGAATATGGTAGAGTATACGAGTAGGAACTACGTGCATGAGAAAATCAGATTCAGTATTAGTGCTTAGAGCATCACTGCGTAACAAACGGAAGTGGATACGTCTTGGCCAGGATGGTGTTTAGGGAATGCGATACAAGATAGCAAAACGATATTGAGTAGGTCGAGCCCGGATGAAATAGCAATCATTGTGCATAAAGTAATGAGCATAGGACAAATCATTGTGGTGAAACAGTTCATTGGATCGAATGAAAGCCAGGAAAGGTTTCTTAATGGTTGAATTTAGTGGCGGAGAAATATAATTCTGCACTATAGCGGAGAAGTAGCGGAAAAGAGTAAATCTCCTTCAGCAAGCGAGACATGCATCAATATTGCCCAGTATAGTTCGTCTGAAGTGCAAGTTGAACCTCGCAAAGTGAATATCAGAGGTCGTTGGCTAGTGGTTGAAGAAGTCTGCAACGATGGAGCAATTCTTGAAAACGGATTTGGCTGCAGAAAACTATTCCGAACAGGCCAGAGTTCGTGCAGTTCTCTTCGACGGAGAATCTGGCTGGGTGTACGGTGAAATTTTTGTTCAACGGATCGTTTAGGGGTGCTCCGGACGTCCAAAATTGTGTCAACCTCGAGATGACGGCGTACTACACTTGTAGCCGTTGGTGGGCCGGGCTGAAACCGAACTCGGTTGGTACCATTGGGCAGGAATGGATTGCTGGTTTGTTGGAAATCTTCGGGTACGTGAAGGAGGTGGCCGAGTATTGGAACGTTTCGGATGTGTTGAGGATGCTGGATGGCTCCATTCCCAGCGTGGGTGACCCGAGCAAGAGCTTCGACATTCACTCACGCGTTGTCGAAGTTTTTGCGCTGATGGTGCCCAAGAAGGGGTTCTGAGCGGACTTACATCCCAAGGAAGGCCCTCCCAATGGCTCCAAGTTTGAGAACATCTTTCCCAATCGGAAGTCTATGTTTTGAAAGGACGCCAGGAAAATGCTCCTGCGCGTAACTGGCTACCGCGACATGTAAATGCGGAAACAATTTTACGTGGTGGACCCACACATCCCACATGCTGCGCTCCCAGTCACATGTGGTCATGATTCCGCCAACCCTTCCCCTTCCATTTCCCTGACCATCCCTTCATCCTCCATTCCTTTGCCTTTGAAGAATCCAATTTAGGTAGTACCACCTCAATTAGATTCTTCCAGCTATTCCGAGGCTGCCTCTGTTTCTGCCACTACCCCTGTCGTGTCTGCATCGTCCGGAGTGGAAACTTCTGGGAAAGTGATGCCCAAAAGGAGTACCTGCCTGAAAGAGAGTCGTTCCGGTCGTGGTGGAACAGCGACGGCGGGTGGTGCGAGCCCTGTTCAGGTCGTCGAGCTGGAGAGCGCACCCAAGGATGCGGGTAAAAGCTCCATCCTTGGGAAGCGCAACTGGGAAACCGCTTCTGCGACGCCCGAGCCCTCTACCAAATTTGGTACTTTTAAAAGAGGAAGCTCAGTGAGACTTCATCAAAGTCGTCGTCAAAGAAATCCAAGTCGGCTTCCAGAGGACGTTCTCGGGAGCCGATTCTCCAGTTCGACGACGCCCATGAAAATCCTATTCCCGACAGTATCGTCGATGAGAATGTGGCCGCCGTTCTCCCCAGCGCAATTGCGTCTGGTAGCCCGATGAAGTACTACATGGAAATTACGACGGTAGAGACGGTGCGGGCGGAAATAAAGGCGGCAGCATTCCTGGCAGCTGCATCGCCAGGTGCTGAGGACTCGGTGGTGGAATAGTACTTTGCGGTGAAGCGGCGTTGCTGGACAACATGGGGGTGGTTGTTGTGGAAGGCCTCTTGCAGTCGTCCACGGCTGGTAGCGCGACGCATGACCTCTTCAGTCACTTTTCTCGACAGTTCCAGCTGGTTGAGGAGGTTGAAAAGCCACAGAAACCCTCCCAGCAGTCTGATTCTGATTATGAAGACAGGAAACCACAGGACGAGCCCCCAGATTTCGCCAAGCCCGGTTTTGATCCTTCGCCGTGGCATTTCATCCACAACGTGGGTGCTGCGAAGGACCGCATAGATGGTGGTCGTGGGCGACTCCCCCTGCCGCGGTGTGAATTGTGCGACAAGCTGGAGGAGGGGAATTTGGATATGTACAGGAACAAGTTGGTGGCAGAGCTTGCTCTTGGTGTTTGTGCGGATTTCTTGAAGTTGGGAATGGAGGGTGAGGATCCTGTCTTTTTCCCGAAGACAGGATTACGGCTGCTTCTTAAAACAGATGGGGCTGCGGACCAGGATGGGCACACGGACTTCTGAGTATCCCAATTTTGAGGAGTCGGACCTACCCAATCCCCATCCTATTTCATGATGTCGAGCGGATCCGATGGGTTCTTTATAGTAGCTGCACCTTATAGTCATGTATGCCTGGTCCATACGGACGCCGACATGTGGAAGGTTCCCGTTAACCACTTTTATGTGCCACCCTATTCCGTCTTAGTTGATCGCGGTGACCTTTACCATTACGGGGTCGGCTTCAGGTGAGGAGATCTTCCTGTGGGAGCAGAATTTAGTCTATGGTCTGCCCACGCGCGGCCACATCTACTTGAAGACTGAGAAGGACGTCCTCACGGACCACATCCACACCGTCGAATATTAAAAGTATGACAGGAGCAATAGATAGCATACGAGAAGTATTAAAACCTATGCTATTGTTCCCTGCTATGAAGTTCTGTCTTTCTCATCTCAACATTATTCGCTTAGCCCACCTTTCTATTTTCATCTATACATCTGACCTTCATGTCATAGTTTAGTGCTACTAAGCCTATTGATTGCTACATTTTTGTATTAGTCTACAACTTTACATGATTTCACTAGCTAGACCGTAGGGGGGACTAGTTTTAGACCTTGACAACCCGTGAGGTTCGACTATAAGAGACGTTGCTGAGATAACACATGACACAGAATGCTCCTGGAAGCCACTCACAGCCGTACAAACGTTCTGCTGAGCCATGTTCCTGACTTCCCAATTCCTTGCTCACCCTTCCCTAGGTGGGAGGGGGACGGAACTCTCAGCCCCTTACAGCGGAAGCCGTTTACCGGGGATTCTTACAGCAAAGTCATCGTTACGATGACTTTGCTGTAAGAAAGCGTTTCCATTACAGTGGCCAAGAATTTTTTCACCGGGTAAAAAAATCATGGCAGCTGTAATGATTTATTTTCTTACAGCAAAGTCATCGTAACGATGACTTTGCTGTAAGGAAACGTTTCCATTGCAGTGGCCAAAGAAATTTTACCGGGTAAAAAATCAGCAAGAATTTTTACCGGGTGAAAAATCGTGGCTGCTGTAATGATTTATTTTCTTACAGCAAAGTCATCGTTACGATGACTTTGCTGTAAGAAAGCGTTTCAATTACAGTGGCCAAGAATTTTTTTACCGGGTAAAAAATCATGGCTGCTGTAATGATTTATTTTCTTACAGCAAAGTCATCGTAACGATGACTTTGCTGTAAGCATCCCTGGTAAATTGCTTCCGCTGTAAGCGGCAGGGACTTCCGTCCTTTTCCGACCTAGGGAAGGGTGAGGAAGGAATTATGAAGTCAGGACAGGAAACAGGGTATAGGAATGGTATGGACGGCTGTAGGCGGCATTAGGTAACACATTGTGTTGTTTACACCCGGTTTGAGCTGGGTGTTGTGTCTAGTATGGTTGGAGGAGTGTACGAAATTTCTACCACGTGGTCGGAAATGGTTCAATTTTCTCACGACAGAGATTCTGACTTTCGAAATTCAAACTCGTTAAAGTGGGCTGGAGTTGGTGTGAACACCTCCAGGACCTCTGGGAAGGATCTGGTAACACATGTCCTGTGACTGCACGCGGTTATCCTCTCTGAAATCAACCATAGATTATCGGAGGGCAAAATCTACTCTTGGTGCCTTGTGGCACATTGACAATACAAAACCGTCTGTTTCCAGTTTTTATATACTTTACTCTCGAGTAGATAGGATTTCAGCTGTCCAAGTAAAGAATGGGCCATATAAATGTTTCATTTCAACACAAGCATTGTGCAATTCAACCTCTTCCAGGTCCAAAAACTTGTCCAGAGTACACTTCCAGGCCATCGCCTGGGAGCGTACTCTGGACAATTTTTTGGACTAAGTGCACTTTCAAGTGCATGCACTTGGAGGCATCCAGTCCAAATCTACGTCGTTCCGACAAAGTTGAATTTTGGCCATGGCCGAAATTCATCATATCTGCAGTTGTGAGAATCTGATGACCAAAAATCGATGCATTCTGCCAGCCCTAATGCGCAAGCCAGAAGCTTTACGGACAGATAAAACACCTTTCTGTAATCCCCAGAGCCACTCCAGCCCTTATACACTACGGTGTTGAAAAGAGGGCCTCAGACAGTACGGTGAGACAGTGATTTTTACTGCCTCACTGTACAATGATCTTCAGGAAGTAGGATATTCTCTAAGCCTAGCACGGGAGAGAAAGATGGAAGCGTAGGCATGCAGAAGTATAGAGGCAATAGTATGTGTAGACTATGGCAGTGGTAGAAAAGTATTTCATGCACGAAAAGGACTGGTAGAGTGACACTAGAGAAGTGATGCTTAGCAGGAAGGGATGTGGAGATGATGAAGGAGGACAACAGACATGAGATCGAGGGTTGAGACCAACGGCTTACAGACGGAGCAGTTTACCAGGGATGTTTACAGCAAAGTCATCGTTACGATGACTTTGCTGTAAGAAAACAATTCATTACAGTAGCCATGATTTTTTTACCGGGTAAAAAATTCCTGGCCACTGTAATGAAAACGTTTTCTTACAGCAAAGTCATCGTAACGATGACTTTGCTGTAAGCATCCCTGGTAAACTGCCTCAGCTGTAAGCGGCTGGGAGCTTGGTCCCTCCCTCACCTTGGGAAGGGTGAGCAAGGAATTGTGAAGCCGTAAAACATGGCAGAGGGATGGTTTGGACGGCTGTTAGCGGTGTTGGGGAGCACTCTGCGTCGTGCTAACCCAGTCTGGGCTGGGTGCCCTGCCTGGTACGGCGGGAGGAGTGCACAAAATTTCAAACACAATTTCCTCAAGAGTGAAATTCTGATTGTCGAAACTCAACCTCCCTAAAATGAACTAGAGCTGGCATGAGCACCTCCAGGACGTCTGGAAAGGTACTGACAGCACATTTTCGGAGCATTGGCGCAGCTGTTCTCTCTGAGATCAAGCATAGAGTATCCGTGGCCAGATTCTATTCCTGGTGCCGTGTGGCACAGTGACCACACCAAATCGCCCTTTTTAGCAGACTATAGATTTGAGTTACTAGGAATCTAGCTGCCTTCAATACCAACATAGTTGGTAAGTAGGCTAGCCTAGGATTGTAGGAAAATCAGGAAGGATGGGAGGGTAGGTATGCAGCAACATGAAGGGGATAGTATGAGTAGATTATGGCGGTGGTAGAGAAGGATTGCACTCACTGAAGGGTCGGCTGGAGTGACACCGGAGTCGACATAGAAGGGAGGTTGGGATAGGCTGGGATGAAGGAAGACAAGAGACATGAGAGAGAGGGTGAAGCCAGACCGCTTACAGCTGAGGCAGTTTACCGCGGGTGCTGACAGCAAAGTCATCGTTACGATGACTTTGCTGTAAGAAAAGAAAACATTACAGCAGGCACGTTTTTTTACCCGGTAAAAAAATTCTTGGTGATTTTTTACCCGGTAAAAATTCTTCGCCTACTGTAATGTTTCCTTTTCTTACAGCAAAGTCATCGTTACGATGACTTTGCTGTAAGAAAACGTTTCATTACAGTAGCCACGATTTTTTACCCGGTAAAAAAATTCTTGGTGATTTTTTCACCCGGTAAAATCCTTCGCCCACTGTAATGTTTTCTTTTCTTACAGCAAAGTCATCGTAACGATGACTTTGCTGTAAGCATCCCTGGTAAACTGCCTCAGCTGTAAGCGTCTGGTACCTTGGTCCCTCTCTCACTTTGGGAAGGGTGAGATAGGAATTTTGAAGTCGGGAACATTGTGGAAGGATGGTTTCGACGGCTTCGGGCGGCTTTGAAGAGCAATCTGTGTCTTGTTCACCCGGGCTGAACTACCTAAAAAGTTCAGTATTGGGAGAGCAGCACGGTAAATTTCGACCACCATTTTCTCACGACAGAGATTCTGGCGGTCGAAATTCAAACTCGTTAAAATGGACTAGAGTTGGTGTGAACACCTCCAGGACCTCTGGAAAGGTACTACCTGCACATTTTCCGAGGCTACAAGAAGCCGGTCTCTCCAATATCAAGCATAGATTATCGGTGCGCAAAATCTACTCCTGGTGCTGTGTAGCACATTGACTATACAAAACCGTCCGTTTTCCGTTATAATAAACTATACTCTCAAGTAGGTAGGAATCTAGATATTCACCTTACATCGATGGTTATGAAGTAGGTTAGCCTAGGACTGAAGGACAGAAGGTAAAGGATAGGATGGTAGGCATGGGGTAAAATGAAGGTGGTGGTATGAGTAGAATACGGAAGTGGTAGACAGGTATTTAATGCACAGGAGGGGCGTGTGAAGTGACACCAGAGGCGCGGTGCGTCACAGGAAGGAAGACTGGAATGATGAAGGAGAACTAGAGGCATGAGAGATAGGTTGTTGAGGCATGCTTCTAGCTCTATTATATAACTACATTGCTCCTCTATAGGCTACGCAATCCATTCCAGCAGTTCTAGTTAAAAATGGACTATATGAATGTTTCATTTCAATATCAGCATTGTGCAGTTGAGCCTCTTCAAGGTCCGAAAACTTGTCCAGAGTACGCTTCCAGGCCACTTGAAGGCATCCAGAACACTTGCACTTCGTTCTTGCAAAGTTCAATTTTGGCTATCACATCTCCAGTTGTGGGAGTCTGGTGACCAAAAGTCGATGCATTCTGGAATCCCTACCACGCAATTCAACAGCTTTACGGACACATAAAACACTTTTCCGTACTCCCTAGAGCCACTCCAGCCCTTACGGATCACTTACACTTCGTTCCGACAAAGTTCAATTTTGGCCATCACATCTCCAGTTGTGAGAATCTGGTGACCAAAAATTAGTGAACTCCGGAAGCTGTACCTCGCAAGCCACCAGCTTTCAGGGCAAATAAAACCCATTACAGTACTCCCCAGACCCACTCCAACCCTTACAGACCACTTGCACTTCGTTCCGACAAAGTTCAATTTTGGCCATCACATCTTCAGTTGTGGGAATCTGGTGACCAAAACTCGATGCATTCTGTCAGCCCTAATGCGCAAGCCAGCAGCTTTACGAACTCATAGAACACTTTTCCGTACTCCCTAGACCCACTCCAACCCTTACAGACCACTTGCACATCATTCGGACAAAGTTCCATTTTGACCATCACATCTCCAGTTGTGAGAATCTGATGACCAAAAATCGATGAATTATACCAACCCTTCCACGCAAGCGAGAAAGCTTGAGTGCAATTAAAACAAGTTTTAGTGCTCCCTAGAACCACCCCAACCGTTTCAGACCACTTTGCAGCCTTTTTCGCGAGGTCCGAAATCGTCTCCTTCTTCCCGAGTGAGAAACATCAGTCCCTCTCATATGCTTACAGAGAAGTTGGTTTACCATGGTTTCTTACAGCAAAGTCATCGTAACGATGACTTTGCTGTAATGTTTTGTTTTCTTACAGCAAAGTCATCGTTACGATGACTTTGCTGTAATGTTTTGTTTTCTTACAGCAAAGTCATCGTTACGATGACTTTGCTGTAATGTTTTGTTTTCTTACAGCAAAGTCATCTTAACGATGACTTTGCTGTAATGTTTTGTTTTCTTACAGCAAAGTCATCGTTACGATGACTTTGCTGTAAGCAACCGGGGTAAACTGCCTTTGCTGTAAGAAAACTGAATAGCAGTTCCGACAGCTTGTCCTGAGAAAGCAAATCCGCCTTAACGATGACTTTGCTGTAAGAAAACAGAGTACTTACAGTTCTGACAGCTTGTCCTGAGAAAGCAAATCCGCCTTAACGATGACTTTGCTGTAAGAAAACACAGTAATTACAGTTCCGACAGCTTGTCCTGAAAACCCGTCCTCCCACATAAGTTTATATTCTGTTACCTACCCTAGAGCTCTAATGACGTGCCCAGTCCCAAGTTTCGTACCTGGTGCTGGGCAGAATGGCTAATTAGCGTACTTCATTCTAAGGATGAAGTCGACATTCTGTCGCGTCTGCAGCCATAACATGCTGTTGGCGCCGATTACAGCGGTGATTACACCGTTTGTGACGTAGCCATCGGCGCCGATGATTTATGCGCCGTAACACTTCAACGCGCCTACCACACACGCAATGTACTGTCATATTAGGTTTTCTCAAATCCTCGTCCGCCCACACGCTCAATTCATGCATGCATTCCCTCACCGCCTTCCACTCGCGTCACACGCACCCTTTCGCCCGTCTAAATGCCCCCTTGCCTTGACATCCCTCATATATCAACTGGTTCGACTCGCACCGCGTTGGTCCACTTAGCATGACCATAGTCGCCGCGCCCATTCTTCGACCACATTCGCCGTCCAGTCGCGCCCAATCCCAACTGCCGCACACATACATAAACGAGCTTCCCATGATCACTTCCGCCCGGGCTGTCCCAACGGGCATACGATGCCATCCATACTCTGTCCGCAGATGAGCTCAACTCCCTTGTGCCAATCACTTGACGCCATTCGCACCTTCCACACACCCACCTCGCTGTTTCTTACTATCCTTCACACACACCTCGCTCCTGCCCAATCACATCTTCCAGTCTGTCACACTCGGTGATGCCAATCCGTCCCAGTAACGAGGTCGCAATATCGTCGACCTCGCTATTGAGACAATGTAAACAAAGAGGTTTTTCACCACACCCTGTGATCCATGACTTGACCAACTGAGACCGTGAGCCGGATAACGTTGAAATGTTTATTCTTGAACTGCATCTTGAGATGTATTGAACACTTGCACAGCAGTCCCCCATCCCTGGACAGCGAGCCAGTCGTTGCACTCGGGTGTCAATCAAGTGAATGCAGTGTGTCAACGTGCCTTGTACAAAAACTTGGACCGGCTCTTGCGCCCCTGCCACTGCTCAAGCGTATCCAGATACTTGAGTGTGCCAGTCCAGAGTCTTAATATTCAGGTTGATGCATGTGAGCTGCCAAAATAGTCCAAATGGAACATATGACGATTTACGCCGAACAAACATGTTGTCCTGCACAGCGTTGTTCTCTAGTGTTGCGCACTACACCATCTATCCCTTACTATCTAAACGAACAGCTTAAAAATGCTACATCTACAAGCACCAGTGGTGGACTGGGCTCGTCTGTCTTCCAAGAGTTTCCAGAATGGGATGTGGATATGGTTATGACTTCAACGACAACAGCGTGTGGTGAATGATGAGCGAAAAGTTTGTTTACTCGTTGCTTTCACTCGCAGTCTGCCCTGCGTCATGGTGCAATGCGATACAAATTGCTACTGGGAAAGAAGCTTTACAGAGTGAGGCAATGGTAAGGTGTCGGATACATACCGACGCTTCTCATACAAAGCTATATTTGTAAAAGTCAGTAGTATACAGTGTACGTGAGCATTGCATTGCATCGCATCTAGTAAGCGCGCACACGAACGCACAAATACAGATGCACGCACTGGCGATTGATTCACAACGAGCGCAACTAGTCCACAACAACCATTTGATTGAAGCTCTCCGGGTGATTCTAGCAGCAACGCATCTGCAATGGTTACGACACTAAGCTGTTGGAAAGGACCTGCAAGCAAGTTTCAAACACAAGGCCACACCAGCAGCAGAAAGAAAAAGTACATTTGTAATGAAATGCCACCGATATATTGCCTCCATCTTGGTTTCAGTGTTAGTTTGTGTAGAGCTGCCGCTGTGGTGAATAAGAGCGTTCCGTGTTTCAACAAGCGTATTAAGAAATACATATGTGACTGTGAGCGACATGCGGTGGCATGTTGTTGCGTTACAGACGGTTAGATGATGATGTGAGGGAAGCAGCGATGCAAGAACTAGGCGCACATGTAACGCCAACAAAGATGCACACTGTGTTGCATTGAGAGTGCTGCGCGATGTTGGGGCGAGAGAGGAGGTCGACGTGGTGCAGACATCACACATCATTCCATTCAATTATATTCCACCAATACCCGTCAGGTGTATAGAAACTGTATGATTTCTCCCCAGACTCATCTCCCATCACTCCAGTAATCCCACTATCACCATTCCCACTCACGTTTCCATGGTACTCATGTACGTCACACATAGCGTAACCCGTCATCTTCTTAGGACCAGGATTGGACAAAGCAGTGGCGTCTTGGAGTCACCGGGACACCATCTGAGAGGTAGGAGTCTCCCCGACTGGTACTGTGACGAATGTGAACCACATCGGGGGTCATCGTAGTTGACTGTGTAGAGCTCATCGCCATCCCCTCGCTTAGTATCGAGCATAGCTTGTGAAATTCTAGGAAGCTTACTTGAATTAGATACATTTTTCAGTCCTAATGTTTGTCCATAAAGCTAGGCTCCTCTTCGGCAGTAGGCACGAGACCGAAATGGGTGAATTGACTCGTGAGAAAGCGAGCAGACGTATCAATCTTTCCGTAACTAGTGACATCGTAATCATATCGTTGAAATAACACGTGTGAGATTAATGGTGTGACCAGTAAAGATGCATGTACAAACGGATTGCAATGACAGTTGGAAGAACTGCCGGGTCGCTCGAATAGGCCTTCCAGGCTTGCAAAAAAGTGAGAACGGCACGCGCATTACGCAACGCCGCACGGTTGAGACAGGCGGGAAGATTGACATGCAAAATGGCCAGCATAAACAGGGAGGTCTGCAGAACAACGTGGACATTTTGTGCACAAAAGCGGTGCAAAAGCTGTGTCTCGGCGTGTCGAAACTCGAGCACGACCGCCGACATGACGTGAAAAATGTGCACGTGTTCCTCAGAGAAGACGCGACGGAGGTCGAGCCACCTAGAGTCGCGCAGTGACGATCACACATTTGCCATCGCAAAGTGGCACGCGTGCGCGAAGAAAAAGAGCCCGGAGGTGGTGAAGGGGGAGCGCGAGCGCGAGAAGCGGGATTCAAAAGGCGTCAATGCGCTGTGCGTCATCGGTGAACATCAACCAATCGGTTTGGAAGCGACGATGCAGCGTGGTAGCGACGAACAGAAGCGCGTGTGGCGTCGCATTGGTGTCAATCAATTGCGTGCGTATGGACTGTGCGGATTGCCAACTACGCAAGGCGATGAGATAACGATCCGCTTGCGATACTTGTTTGCCACGGTCGAGTGTGGTCAATTGACCACACTAGCATTAATGCTACTTGCACATTGGCGAGAGTGAACTGATGATTGGTTGTCATGAATTGTGGTTGGCGGCTTGATCCATGAAATTTTTTGTTGGATATATTGTTGAAAGCGTGTGTTTTGTGGTGTGAGGCGTTTGGAAAATCTTGCAATCAGCCTTTCTGTGCGCCAGAAAAACCCATTTCCGAACAGCTGTCTCAACACACGTTCTGCTCGACAATTGGCTGTTTCGCATACCGGCGATGTTCACATTGTCAGCATCTCTCACACATGTACAAGTCGCAGGATTCAACATGGAGACGGCACCAGAGGAGATAACAGCTGTTTACGCTTTGGTTCACTCGGCGCATCGCGACTATGATCGCAAATAGCTCTCGAATTGAGAAAGTAATCAACTATGGAACACTCTTCCGTATCTGTTTCAGTTCCTTCACGGAAGCCTCAGTGATTAGCTCGAAAAGCTCTTTCTGCACCAATTTTGTGCATCGCTGCTCCCATTCGTGAACTCCTATTTATTCCCAACTTCCGTTCGGAAATTGAGGAATATGACGTCACATTCCTCAGCGATTGCAGGCCCTTCAGCACGATTCTAATTGTCATCGCACTAAAATCGATAGTGTCATCTCCTATCCCAACTGACATAAACATGATTCTATTCTCTATTGGCAGAATAGGCTTCACTGAGACTAGAAACCTCAATCCCATTCTAGGTCGGTCGATCTGCTATCCTCTTTCATTTATCCTCCCTCGTACTAACTTCGCTACCTACAAATATCTGTAAAGCTCGACCACAATTACTATCTTCGTATACCACACACCATTACACCATTCCAATATTTACCTTCACACCAACACTATGCTCCATATTTCCTCTCAAGTCCACTCCACGAGACAGTGTTGTGAACCAATACACGGTACTACCCGCAGACAATACAATTTGCTATCTACACTACTGTCTACAGATTTACCCAGACAGTGCAGTAATACAATACAATGCACTGCCTCAGACAGTAAAATGTACTGTCTGCACATACTGTCTGGCGGCAACACTTCCGGACAGTAAAATTTACTGTTCTGGACAGTAAATTTTACTGTTTTTGGTACTGCCCAGATTTCGTGCCAGTTTATTGCTGCAGCAGTATTCTGAAATTTCCAGACAGTAAATTTTACTGTCTCCGCGCACTGTCTTGGCCAGACAGTAATTTTTACTGTCTCAGACAGTAAATTTACTGTCTTTTTTCATTCCCAACACCGTAGTGATGTTGGGATGAATCGAATGCTGGCAACAACCATTTGAAACTTTTTCAGCAAACGAAGAATACGTTCAAGTTTTTCATACCCGTCCCAAGAGTTCCCGATGACGATACGAAATGCCGAATAAAATGCTTGGGGAGCTACAACGAGAACAGCGAATATATCGCTCATGTTCATCGATAATAGGTAGTTCTGTCCGAATACCTGACTCTGACTACTCAAACAGAACATTCGGAGGGTATTCAGTAGAACTGTTTCCGCAACATTTCGAAGTACAGGTGTTGCTGCGGTGATTGTCGCATTCATCACATCTTGAGCCAGTCCGGAGAGCAGATGGTCTGGGGCAACTACAGCAGAGCGATATGGATCGAATTGACAAGGAACAACTGGAACTCCTTCTTCGTTTGTAGGAACTCCTCTCCGCACACGATTAAGGGATTCACTCAAATTATGGAGTGCCTTATTCTCAATCGGATCTAGGCTTAGTCCAAGAACTTTGAGCTGATCTTGCGATGCGACTTCCCTCACAAGCTTGTTTCGGTGCATTCCTCGGGCATGCGTACTCATCTGACTGTTTAGCAATGCTGTGTATGCATTTCGTGAACCTCCACTGCTGCTCATATCTTGCTTTTCGAAAATGCAGCTATGGCATGGTGTATTACTGGTGTGTCCACGGACATCTAGAGTATGCGAAACAGCTGGGTAATCTCCGATAAATCCAACAGGATCCAGGAATATGACCACGTCTTCTCCATTTGCATCTTTCGCTGGAATGAGAAAAGTCGCATGTTCAGAGCGTCCCTTTTTCAGATGTCTGTTCACGAGTAGTAACTCTTCAAATGTGCTCCCATCAGACTTACTTTTTGGCCGAAACAGAGTGATAGCGTCACCTGCCCGAACATCATTGTTGCAATGTTCTCCGTCGAGCGTTGTGGTGGAGGCGACACGCCTCGCATTTCTTTTCTCAGTTTCTTCCATTGCATCGATTTGCGGGCCTATCACATCTTCCATATTTGATTCTTGTTGTTCTTCTCCGGTTGCAAGATAACTTGCAATGATGATAGCTTCAATTCTCCAGTCACTTCTTGCTGTAAAACTTCTTCTGCTCCTAGAATTCTTTCCAGTTTCGATGTTCTTTCCCTGTTTCGTTCTGGCTCCTCCCAGCTTAGCCACCAGGGCCTCTTGATTTGTCGTCGGCATACATATGATCCTCAGCTCGTCTCCATGTTGGGCGTATACCTTTCTTTGCATCTTGTGACCGTCAAGATCTCATGCACTTACGGAAATGCGATGGAATGGGTCATTCAGAACAGCTGAACGGAATTTGACAATGAAAGAGTTTTCAATACTTTCTGAAGCAATTTGATATATCATAATAGTGATGAAAGGGAAGATGAAGCATATATGCTTCATCTTCCCTTTCATCACTATTATCCCCTTTTACTAGACTTTATGCAGTCCAGAATGGGTCCGGTCTGTATATCCCTTTTCGCCCATGTGCTCGTTAGCACGACTCGTACCGATGTAGTACAATGAGCTCTACGGCTACTAGACAGTCCTGGAGACATCTTTCCAAGTCCAAAGCCGCTTCTTGTTACATCTATTTCACACGTTGTATCCATGATTTGTGGGAAACATGTTTTCAGAATGAACGGTAAAATGACTTTCCTCATGTACGAGTCGCTGGGTGCTTGATCCGAAATGTCCCGCTTGAAATTAGACATCTCACGCATACCTTCATAGTCCTTGCGTTTCATCCGTAGCGTTCCACTAAGCAATATTATTGCAGAGAATACTGGCCAGGTCAGCAGTTTATCCACAAGTCCGCGGTCATCTTCCGCTGCCTCTTCTCCGTCGTGGTCATCACAGCTCTCGGCCGAGCTTTCCTCAGAGCCTATCGTTTCTTCTTCTCTGGTAACTTTTCCAGCCTCAAAAAATGCAATTTGCTCTTCTCCATTGCCACTAGAAATATTCTCGTCTTCAGCAGATGCTTTTCCGACGTTTTCGTCCGGTATATCGGCGTGAACCTCGAATGTTTCGTTCGAAACTAGCGGGGTTTCCCCATTTTCGTGCCTTGTCCCACTTTCGTATGGGATTGGCAATGATTCAAACCTTCTCCGGGTTCTTCGAGGTGTACCTTTCTTCCGAACAGCTGTTCGTTTCATCTCTTCTCTTTGGATTCGAGAGAGCCTTGCACAAATTGTGGATTAATGTCAACTAGTAGGCAACTAATAAGATGGTATCCGTCTCTTTTTAACCAGGCCACTGTAATAGTTTATGGTACCTATATTTTCTTACCGTTACATCTTATCGAAAACTTCACACTGACTAGTGTCCTACTTACGTCTGTGTTTTCGGAAGTGGACGCGGACGTCCAGTCTCTCTAGTACGGGTCCTAGTCGGCCCCGAGATTTACTAGAACAAATGAACGTCCGCGTCCGAAAAAAAATAAAAATTTTTTGGATGCGGACGTCCACTTTCTCTAGTACGTTCGGCGGAATACTAGGACCCGACATCCACTTTCTCTAGTACGTTCGGCGGAATACTAGGACCCGACATCCAATTTCTCTAGTACATTCAGCGGGATCCTAGGACCCGACATCCACTTTCTCTAGTACGTTCGGCGGAATACTAGGACCCGACATCCACTTTCTCTAGTACGTTTGGCGGAGTACTAGGACCCGACATCCAGTTTTTCTAGTACGTTTGGCCGGATACTAGGACCCGACATCCAGTATACAATATATCAGCAAAAACCCGGAGGGAAGAAATTACAGCGGATGGTAAATTAAGGGCCCATATCGGACCGTATTTTATTCTCTCATTTACGAAACTGCTCGTATACAATACGTCTCTCTAGAATAGGAAATACATATCTGGTCAGAATAGGAAATAAATACCCGGTTAGAATAGGAAATACGTATCAAGCCAGGATACGGAATATGTATCCAGCTAGAATATGGAATACGTATCCAGCCAGAATACAAAATACCTGTCAGCATACCGTCGATCACCCATCTCCCTCACTATCGCGTTCTCCCTACCATCCGAACGCCATGCACCACCATCCGCACATACTTCAAGAACCCTCACGACCTAGATTACAAAAATCTGCTCCTTCCCAATACCATCCCCGCTTTCCTCGACACCACCCCAGCCCATTAAATCATCAAGACATGAAACACGAACATGGTCAGCAAAATCTTACACGACTTGAAACCCACTCTTACTTCTATCGTATGCCCGAAAATATACACATACCAGAAACACCTCACAGCTTCATTCCCCATCTTCCTAGATCCCTTCTTCACTCTCCCTGAGTCCTGCCGTTCCTGCTTCACCACTCCTGCATCACATACACAACATCAACCCCAACAGTCAGATTCAAAAGCAACGCTTACCACGCCAGATATCTTAGAAAATCCCTTACTTACCTCTCATCCATCCTACACACAATACAAACCATGATACAAAAACCTTGCAATGAATAATCAAAGTCAGCAGTCCATATCTTCGCAAAACAAGTCTTGGCGCTCAATGAAACTTACCTTCTGTCATCACCATTCCAGCATCACCTGCATAAAATCGAAATCAACAACAACAGTCGGACTCAAAACCCACATGTCCCTCTCAGCATACTCTCAAAACTTCCGCACTTTCCTTCGCTCGACACAATACGCACCATGACTGGATAAGCTTCCAATGAATAAATATCGCATTAACTGCAATAGTCAGATTCGAAACAAACACTTCTCTCGATGCATACCCTCAGAACTCACTTACTCTCGTTTCATTCTACACACAATACATACCAAAAGTCGAAAATCTCACAACCAACAAATGAAGTCAACATTCCGCATCTTCGCACCACCGGACTGCGCGCTAAATGCAACTTACCTTCCGTCATCACCATTCCTGCATCACCTACAAAAAATCGAAATCAACAACAACAGTCGGACTGAAAACCCATGCTTCCCTCGCTGCATACCCTCAGAACTCACTTACCCTCGTTGTATCCTGCACACAATAGAAACCATAAGTCAAAAATTGTACAAAAAAATGTAGTCAGCATTCCATATCTTCGCGCAACTTAACTAGGCGCTCAATGTAACTTACCTTCCGTCATCACCATTCCAGAATCACCTACACAAAATCAACATCAACCACAGCAGTCAGACTCAAAACCCACATTCCACTCACTGCACCCCTCAAATGCTCGCCTACCTCCCTTCCACCCTTCAGCAAATATGCACCATGACTCACTAAGCTCCCAATAAATAAATATTGCATAAAAGACGACAGTCAAATTTAAAACAAACACTTCCCTCGCTTCATACCCTCAGGACGCACTTAACCTCTTCATCTCGTTGCATCATACAAACAATACAACCAATAATTCACAAATCGTGCAACGAAAAAATGTAGTCAGCATTCCATTTCATCGCGAAACCCGTCTTTCAGCTCAATGAAACTTACCTTACTTCATCACTATTCCTGCACCACCTATACAACATCAAAATGAACCAGAACAGTCAGACTAAAAACCCATGCATCCCTTATTGCACACCCGCGAGACTCACTTACTTACCTGCCTCCCATGGTTCACAACATGCAAACCATGACTCACGAAGCTTCTAATGAATCAATATCGCATCAACGACAACAGTACGACTCAAAACACACGCTTCCCTCGCTGCATACTCTCCAAACTGGCATACTCACCGTCGTTCTATCCTCTACACCAAACAAAGGAAACACGACCAAAGAACCTCAGCCAGTGACGGCGGAGAAGTGGAATTCCACAGGTTAACCTGCGGCGTCGACTGGACAGCTTTCAACGTCAGCTTAAGTCCTGCTGTGCATACTCCATATCATCGCCGGTATTGAGATTAATAATGGCCCAAGCCATGGTCTCTGAACTCCCGAATGATGAGATCCGGATCGAGAACATCGGAATGGTATAATCATATATATCACAATCCATTTGCTTCCCTTAAATGATCCCTGTAATATCCACTGTAAAGCACAAACTTATTCCATGAAGTTCGCAATTAATATAATTTTATTATTTCAAATGAATTAATTGAAAATCCATCTCCCACGGCGGTCATTCGTCCTTCCAAGCGCACGTTGCCAGCAAAATGTGTGACCTAGCGGTGATGATTGATCGCTCAGGCACATTCCACCATTGGGCTGCCAGAAGTGAGCACAAAACTGATACCCACAAAACCACGAGAACATTACAAACGAGGTCTCGAACGCACATTTGGAATACAATATAAATACTATACAACAAACTCTACTCGCTATCTCAGACGACGCGGCTCACAAGTGGCGTAGTCCCAATTTTCCGTAACGCCTTTCCTGATGCTTAAAAGTAAAAAACACGTCAAAACGTATATCAGAAATGAGTGCGAGAGTTTTCTGCACAGGAGATGCTGAGCCACCAAATTGATTTTTCGGAAATTTTAGAATTTCTGGGCTGGCCAGCAATGCAATCGAGCTGGACATCCACCGGACGTCCATTTCAGGTTGATCGTGAGAGAGTAGGGCGGGACCATGATGAAACAAGGACCAAGACCTGTCCCTGACGTGTTGAGCCTGAAATCGACCCTTCGTAAGACGCGATTTTGGCTTACAGTTGGTGCTTACAGAAGCCAGTGATGACCCCGGTCGGGGCGGCAGCCGGTTCCTGGGGCCGTTGTGGCCAAATTAGACACCTTGATTTGAATTGAAATTTGGGCTATTCTCAAAAACATGCACATGTGAACATGTTTTTGAGATGGGGGTCTGCCGTACGGCACAATCGACCCGCCCAAATCGATATTTTTGCAATTTTTTTCTGCCCGAAATTTTAGAATTTCTGGGCTCGCCAGCAATGCAATTGAGCCGGACATCCACAGACGTCCATTCTGGGTTGTTCGTATGCTGCTCACATCTACGCATTACAGCAACCACGCAGGCGGGCCCACTACTCATACGAAGTGCACGGAATATGAGTAACGTGATGTGTGAGTGTTGTTTGTCGTGAGGATGTAAGGTGGGAGCATGTCGAAACAAGGACCAAAACTTCGCCCTGGCGTATTGAGCCTGAGCCTGGAATCGATCCTTCGTGAGATGTGGCTTTGCTTACAGTTGGTGCTTACAGAAGCCAGCGATGGCCCCGCTCGGGGCGTCGGATGGCTTCTTCTGGGGCCGTTGTGGCCAGATTAGACACCTTGATTTGAATTGAATTTTGAGCCATTCTCAAAAACATGCACATGTGAACATGTTTTTGAGATGGGGGTGTGCCGTACGGCACTTTCGACCGCCCAAATCGATATAATTTTGCAATTTTTTTCTGACTGAAATTTTAGAATTTCTGGGCTCGCCAGCAATGCAATTGAGCTGGACATTCACCGGACGTCCATTTCAGGTTGGTCGAGTATTGCACATGGATACAGTTTTGCAGCTATTTCTCAGCCCAACATTTTAGAATTTCAGGGCTGACCAGCAATGTAACCGAGCCGGACTTCCACTGGACGTCCATTTCAAGTTAGGCTAGTGCTGCACATTTGCTCGCATCGCAGCAACTAAGCAAGTGTTGACAGCACCGAGATGCCATGCAGACAAGGGGGAATCGGCTGCAAACGGCTTCCCTGGTCGGCGGCTGGATGTCTGGATGTGAATGGCTGCAAGCATGGAAATCTTGCTACCGCACAGCGCATACACACTGCAGCAGCACATCACTGACGCATGCGAAAGTTGGGTGCTGCAGTGCGTGGTTGTTTGTGTGTTTGTGTCTTTGTGTCTTTGTGTGTGTATGACGAACCTTGTGGTATCCCTAGGCGTGCACTGGTTCAAAAAGTTTGGACTGCCCCATCGGTCGTACTTTGGCGCATTTACATGCATCGGAGAACGACCAAGGAGGTAGAGCAGCAATCGCTGTTGGCTGAGCGTCCAAACTGGAGGGCTTGGGGCAATGGTTCTATAGCAGTCATTTATAGGACGCCCACCGTTGATGACTGAGATCCACGGTGGGTTTAGTATTCATGGTGTTGTCCTGCATTGGCGGACGTCGAAGACGAGTACTTCCAGTGAGCGTCCAAGGTGAACAGCTCAGCAGAGGATTATGATGTGGATGTGAAGGCATGGATGAGGCCAGCAGGAACGTTTCTGCAAGATGGGCGTGAGTGGGTAAGTGAGCGGGGAGGGGCCGCTCGGGGCGCTTGGTAGCTCTGGGGCCGTTGTGGCCAAATTAGAATCAAGCCTATGTCCGGCGGACGTCCTGAATTGCTTTATTTTTTGGGCTATTCTCAAAAACATGCACATGTGAACATGTTTTTGAGATGGGGGTGTGCCGTACGGCACTTTCGACCGCCCAAATCGATGTATTTTTGCATTTTTTTCCTGACTGAAATTTTAGAATTTCTGGGCTCGCCAGCAATGCAATTGCGCTGGTCATTCACCGGACGTCCATTTCCATTTCAGATCTACTGGTTGCACTAGGCCTGAAAGTGTTTCTGGATAGGGCCGAATAACGACCTGGGCAGCACGCACTGCGTAAGATGATCTGTGTGATGCAGACTGCAAGGATTTCTATGGTGATTCTGGCTGGGGAATGTGGTAAGCTTGATTGTTGCGTGGCTTTGTATCTCCTTGCCTGCCATTTTGCTTGGATATTTACACGAGCGATCAAACCGAAGACGCCGACTCGGCACAACTACCAACTCTCCTAGCTTCGAGTCAGCGCCATCTAATTGCAACTTGTGACACTCAAGACGAATACGTTGTGCTGATCTCTGCAATGAAAATTGAGTTAGTGCTGCAGTTCTTTTGGTCGATGCCAATATGCAGGGATACTGTTTACACCTTTTGGGAGTCAAGAAGTTCTCGGATTGCAAATCAAATCAGATCATGGTAGAATATCTGACTTTTCTCTCTTCCCTTCACCACATCTGCATCCGGAGCTGAGCCAAGCTGAGCTGGAGGGAACCCGGCCGCTGACCCCTGTCATTCTCATAAAAATCTTTAATGCAATACTATTCGTGTATGGTAATGTAAGTGCTAATGAAAATGTATACAAGTCTAGAATAAACGTTGCAGTGGTTCTTTGTAGCTATCGATACTTGCTAAAAATCTGTAGCTTTTGCTTCTCGCATGGACGAGTTGCAGTCTTTGTGTTTGTTTCATTTCTGCCACAAACGAGAGGCAATCAGGGTCTGTGTTCACATAGAGAATGATTTAATATATGCGCTCATTGCCGTCGTAGATACTTTTAACAATGGCCAGTACGTTTCTCTCGGCCGCCGCCGGGTACGGTCGGACTGAAAGATCGGGGAGATGTGTGGAGAGTAGTGTTTGGATAGAGACGAACGTTGCGATGGATGGAATGGTGATGATTTCATGCTGAAGCGATGGGAGATGGATGGATATGGTTGAATGAAATCTAGTATTCCGAAGGAGGCCTTTTCTCGAGAAAGAGGCATTATATTCTCACAAAGCATGTAGATACTGGTTTCCAGTTTGGTATGCTATTGTAGCTCAATTCACATCTTATCTACACGTACGTATGGAGAGAGATCCAAGTGTGCGTGGCACAAGTCCAACGGTGAAACAACGCAGTATGAAACTACCACAGATAAGGCGGTGTACAAAATCCTCGACTCAAGGCAGCTCTCAGGCTTTCGTGAGCACCGACTTCGTTCCACCAAGATGTTGCGGAAATATGTGCTGGTCTAACTTGATACGACCATTGGACAGTTTTGCTCTCTAAGCAATGAGCGAAAAATCAATGATTGCGCGTGTCGTCGGTACGGTCTTGTAATGTTGGCTCAACCAATAACATCTAACGTTGAGTTATCCACCCTCCGCCGTGTCGCGTCGTAAATTTGCACAGAAAATTTGTTTCAAATCTTTGCTCCAATTATCAGCTCAAATACGGCATTGATCTCCAGCTTCATCTGGACAGAAACACCGATCGCTCGATGTCTGTCTCAGATAAACCGCAGTCAAACGCCATGCGGAAAGTTTCATCGCTTCCCGTTGCGACTGAATCTGCAAACGCCACACAAAAATTTGCCCTTTCCGCGTCCGGAACGAACGCCGACTACATGTCGTCAGGTTCCTGATCGACTGGATCGATGGAGCTTGCTCTGCAGGAGAGCAGGACAGGCGGTTTGTTATGCCTGGACAATTTCCATACCGATCTCCCTTCTTGAGTGCAAAATTACGAGTCTAGAAATTGACCTGCATCGGCTGCTGTATCACATCTGTGCTAAGGATTGATGATACCCGTACCGCTGAGAAATTGCAGCTCTGGTAACGTGGGGATGATGTGCTGAACACGCAGAACGCTGATCCATAACGGGACTGCTTCATAGGCATAGTACGGAATGTATTGAGACAGCCCAAGCGAATTCAGGAGGGAGCACCAGGGCAGTGCGCGGTGACTCAGCAGATACCAGTGGTGAGTGGTCTAAATGGGGCTACACACGAGTTTGTCAATGAACAGTCTAGTTTAGTTTGGAAATGTGTCGGATGGATGGTATGTTGTAAATGTCGACAGATTTGAGGAAGCGATAGAAGCAATCAGCACCGTGTAGTTGCATCAAGGCTTTAGTGGCCATTGCTAGAGAACTTTCTCCAATGCCCTTATTGCAGGATGGGCAGAAAACCCGGCCGGCTTCGAGATTGAAGAATTCATTGCGCAGATTGAATGAATGCAATTGACGGAGAATGCAGAAGTATACAATGGTATCGTTTTGCAGGGTGACGTAGGGGAAACATGTTGGGCTTGTTGGAAATGCTGAGAGCGATGATGAGATCCAGTCGTTTCCGTCGTAGATGGCAGTGCTTATTTTCTGCACGGCTAGCTTGTCTGCTGGGCGACTGGGCGGTATTGGCGTACGATGAAGCGGGACTGGTGGTGTTTAAATGACATTTTTTGTTTGAAGATGGATGTATGTGTGCGACTAGAATGTAGTAAGAGCATGAAAATGTTTATGTTTGATGGGCGTCGCATGTTGGGGGACTTTATGTCGTGTGGGGCAATAATGTCTCAGGTATTTGAAGCAGACAGCAATCGCTTGAGCGCATATAGACGTCCGGTGAATGACCAGCGCAATTGCATTGCTGGCGAGCCCAGAAATTCTAAAATTTCAGTCAGAAAAAAAATGCAAAAATACATCGATTTGGGCGGTCGAAAGTGCCGTACGGCACACCCCCATCTCAAAAACATGTTCACATGTGCATGTTTTTGAGAATAGCCCAAAAAATAAAGCAATTCAGGACGTCCGCCGGACATAGGCTTGATTCTAATTTGGCCACAACGGCCCCAGAAGCTACCAAGCGCCCCGAGCGGCCCCTCCCCGCTCACTTACCCACTCACGCCCATCTTGCAGAAACGTTCCTGCTGGCCTCATCCATGCCTTCACATCCACATCATAATCCTCTGCTGAGCTGTTCACCTTGGACGCTCACTGGAAGTACTCGTCTTCGACGTCCGCCAATGCAGGACAACACCATGAATACTAAACCCACCGTGGATCTCAGTCATCAACGGTGGGCGTCCTATAAATGACTGCTATAGAACCATTGCCCCAAGCCCTCCAGTTTGGACGCTCAGCCAACAGCGATTGCTGCTCTACCTCCTTGGTCGTTCTCCGATGCATGTAAATGCGCCAAAGTACGACCGATGGGGCAGTCCAAACTTTTTGAACCAGTGCACGCCTAGGGATACCACAAGGTTCGTCATACACACACAACACAAAGACACAAACACACAAACAACCACGCACTGCAGCACCCAACTTTCGCATGCGTCAGTGATGTGCTGCTGCAGTGTGTATGCGCTGTGCGGTAGCAAGATTTCCATGCTTGCAGCCATTCACATCCAGACATCCAGCCGCCGACCAGGGAAGCCGTTTGCAGCCGATTCCCCCTTGTCTGCATGGCATCTCGGTGCTGTCAACACTTGCTTAGTTGCTGCGATGCGAGCAAATGTGCAGCACTAGCCTAACTTGAAATGGACGTCCAGTGGAAGTCCGGCTCGGTTACATTGCTGGTCAGCCCTGAAATTCTAAAATGTTGGGCTGAGAAATAGCTGCAAAACTGTATCCATGTGCAATACTCGACCAACCTGAAATGGACGTCCGGTGAATGTCCAGCTCAATTGCATTGCTGGCGAGCCCAGAAATTCTAAAATTTCAGTCAGAAAAAAATTGCAAAATTATATCGATTTGGGCGGTCGAAAGTGCCGTACGGCAGACCCCCATCTCAAAAACATGTTCACATGTGCATGTTTTTGAGAATGGCTCAAAATTCAATTCAAATCAAGGTGTCTAATCTGGCCACAACGGCCCCAGAAGAAGCCATCCGACGCCCCGAGCGGGGCCATCGCTGGCTTCTGTAAGCACCAACTGTAAGCAAAGCCACATCTCACGAAGGATCGATTCCAGGCTCAGGCTCAATACGCCAGGGCGAAGTTTTGGTCCTTGTTTCGACATGCTCCCACCCCACTTTCTCACGACAAACAACACTCACACATCACGTTACTCATATTCCGTGCACTTTGTATGAGTAGTGAGCCCGCCTGCTTAGTTGCTGTAATGCGTAAATGTGAGCAGCATACGAACAACCCAGAATGGACGTCTGGTGGATGTCCGGCTCAATTGCACTGCTGGCCAGCCCAGAAATTCTAAAATTTCGGGCAGAAAAAAATTGTGAAAAATCATCGATTTGGGCGGGTCGATTGTGCCGTACGGCAGACCCCCATCTCAAAAACATGTTCACATGTGCATGTTTTTGAGAATAGCCCAAATTTCAATTCAAATCAAGGTGTCTAATTTGGCCACAACGGCCCCAGGAACCGGCTGCCGCCCCGACCGGGGTCATCACTGGCTTCTGTAAGCACCAACTGTAAGCCAAAATCGCGTCTTACGAAGGGTCGATTTCAGGCTCAACACGTCAGGGACAGGTCTTGGTCCTTGTTTCATCATGGTCCCGCCCTACTCTCTCACGATCAACCTGAAATGGACGTCCGGTGGATGTCCAGCTCGATTGCATTGCTGGCCAGCTCAGAAATTCTAAAATTTCCGAAAAATCAATTTGGTAGCTCAGCATCTCCTGTGCAGAAAACTCTCGCACTCATTTCTGATATACGTTTTGACGTGTTTTTTACTTTTAAGCATCAGGAAAGGCGTTACGGAAAATTGGGACTACGCCACTTGTGAGCCGCGTCGTCTGAAACAGCGAGTAGTGTTTGTTGTATAGTTGTGGAGTATGCGTCTGGTGGTTTGTAAAGCTTGCAGAACGGGATAGGGATGTGGGTGGCTCCATTTTATGAATACATGAATACAAATATTCAGGGTTGACGAAGCGGAAAGGCATACGCTCATACATGTATGAGTTTGCATAGTGAAGAAAATATTTACATCGAAATTTACATGGAAGAGATGGAGGTTTTAAGGATGAGGTATGAGAGGAAGAAAATTCTTCTGTGGTATGAGGATGTGTTCTGTGGGGGGTGGATGGAATCTTGGGATGGGATGGTACAGGGGGAAGTGGAAATGTACGGAGTGCGGGTTTAGATTGGAGTGTGATTCGGAGAGGAGTGCCGACAAGCATATTATGGGGATTGGGGATACCCTGCGGGGTGTTGGGGTAGTGAGGGCGGAGGAGGTGTTTAGGTGGGACCGTAGGAGGGTGCGGTTGAAGGCCCCGAGAGGAGGGGTTTTTAGGAAAGTGAGGAGAAAGAGGTGGGAAGGGGGGTGGCGTCTGTTCTGGCTGTGGTGAGTGGGGATGTGATGGGGAAGAAGAGGGTTATTGTATTTGGGGAGGGAGGGGAGTGGGAGGATGGGTGCGAAGTGGGGGGTTGATATGTGGTTCAGAGCGGGGAGGTTTCTGGGGAGACGGCGGGGGAGCGGGAGCGTGGGCCGGTGGTGGTGTATACGGTACCGAAGATGCGGATGGCGTGGGGGCATGTAGCAGGTGAGGGAGGGAGGGGTGGAGCAGGTCGAAGAGTAAGCTGCAGGGGAAGTTTGTGTAGAGGGCGAAGGAGAGGGGTTGAAGGTAGAGGAGAGAGGGTATTGAAGAACAATACGTTGCAAAGGTGATGGGGGAGAGCATGGTCGAGGGGATAGGGGATGTTTTTCCCTATTCTGAGGTAGTATGAGGACTGGTTATACGAAATCTGTACGGTAGAGCAGAAAAGTAGGTATGGAATGGAGGTGTGCACCGTGGAAGCGGGGATAGGTAGCTGAAAATGCGTTCTAGAGTGGTATTGGGGGTGTTTGAGGTACAGTACGGGGGAGGTGAGCACCAAATGGAAGGGGGTGTGAGCGAGAGGATGAAAAAATTAAAGACAAAATTGGAGTCGACCGACAAGGAAAAATAGAGTGGTCGCCGTGATGGATGCGGACATCCATGTCGAGCAAGGCGGCAGAAATTTCTGGGGTCGAAATTTTTGAATTTCTGAACCGGCGCCCGTCCTAGGTTGACATAGACATGGCGGAAGTCCATCCCGAGGGGGACATCCGTGGTACTAGAAACAATGAATGTCGTCCTAGTAATACTAGACGTACTAGACCGCATGGACGTCCGGTTCTAGGCGGACATCCAAAAATACTGGAGAACATGGACGTCCGCCTAGTAATACTAGGTGTACTAGAGGTTGTGGACGTCCGCGTCCATTTCCGAGAACACAGACGTAACTCAAGGAACAGGTGACTTGATTTCCCATGTTGGGTTTCAGCGATCTTTAATGCCTCCAACGATTCCTGCTTCCTTTTCTGAATGAAATACACGAATCATTTACAATTTAGCTTCAGTACATGGTATAATAGGCCTCAATAGTAATCTTGTTATGGTAATAAACTATATATAGATGAGAACACGGTTGCAATTCTCTTTCGGATTGTCTACTACTCTAATTTACAGCATTTATTCGATGTTTCTCCTTCAGTATGCAGCTAAACATCAATACCAAGACTTTTAGGTTGGTTTGACATTGCGTAGGGCATGATTTCTATTTCTGCTAATTTATCACGTCCAGAAAATTTGACAGATCATCCGCTGCCAAATCATCTGCCACATCATCGTCTGCCAAATCATCTGCCTTCCAGTTACGACGAGGTCATTATGAGTGGATGAGCTGTCTATTTAAGGCTGTTGATGCGCGACGTATAGGACCATTTCATCATCCGGTTATCATGAAGATGACAGGTAAGGCTGGTACGTTGTCGAGTAGGTATCTTTCCCCTCTCTCATTTCTTTCCACATGCTTTCCATGAAAGATAGTGCACTAACCATAAATATCGTTCTTCGCTGATCCTATTCTAGTCTATTGATTGCAAATGATTCTGGCATAGGTATTGGTTGTAGGTTGGAATGACGAAAGCTTGCAAGCTTTCGTCATTCCAACCTACAACCAATACCTTTGCACGCAAAAATAGTTCAATGATGGTAAGTTTGTTCATTCCATTCATACTCATGTTCTTCTCATCCTTTACAATACTTTTCTATATCCGATTGCTAACCTGTTGCAAATCATCTGTAATGGTGTTTATTTCCCTCCTGTCTGAACATCACATGTAGTTTTGAAACAGCAAGGAACTCGATTTGCTTGCACAATAGTCCTGGTTGTAGAGATAGTAAGATTTTAGATACGATAGTTCGATTTTATGAGTAGTCTAGTCTAATGATAGAACTGAAACAATCCTTCAGGCATCGTTGTCCTTGCTACATAAAAATTCTGACATCCTTTTAAATCACACTTGGTTATCCCTATACACTTCTATGAAGACCACCGAGAGAGATACTCCATTCTGCCCGACATTTCGTAGCCAGATGCCTGAACATGCGGCTGGAATGGCATTTCCACCTCATTCTATCGTCCTGAACATCAATTGTAGGCACTAGAAAGTATTACCCTAGGCATCATATTCTACTACTTTCCCGTTCTGTCCGAGTCAGTACCGCCAGGCACTACAATTTACTGGTTCAATATAGACTTCCCGGCAGTAAATTGTACTGTCTCAAGCACTAGTTCCAGGTAGTGAAATGTACTGCCACAGGTAGCACTTCCAGGTAGTACACTGCACTGCCACAGGCAGTAACTGGTACTGTCCTATGCCCCTGTCGAATACAACACTATCAGACAGTACTTTACGCTGATCTGGACAGCTCTATAATACATCAAAATCTACTACTTTTTGTAGTGCTGTGGGGCAGCAATTCACATATCCTGGAGCAGTACAGCGTGGAAGTGATTTACACATACGCAAGTAGTAGAGCACGGCAGCACTTTCCACCACGGCAAGTAGCACGGTACGGTAGCACTTTTCGTATCATAAAGCAGTACTATCAGGCAGCTTTTCCTAGAGACTATCAGCAACTCATTTCATTGCTTTCACACATTTCGTCAGACATCATAATTTACTGTCCCCACTCGCTTCCACAGGCAGTAGAATACACAGCCTCGAAGCATGTCTGCTGTCATCATATTCCACTGCATTACTCTACTGCCAGAACATATACTTGTCACTACCTGTAAGTACAAAAAAAGCAGCACCACACAGCAGCAGAAATTACTGCTTTGTCCAATAATAGAATACAGTACATTTCTCTGCCTCTGCCATGACTTGCAGGCAGTATCATACAGTACATCGGGGCACTACCTAAATATAGCAAAATGTGCTGCCGTCATTCGGGCCCGCAGCCAGCACAGCACGCTGCCGGAAACACTAGCTTCTACTGCCACACGGTGCATCCCACGCCACCAAATAGTACTGCCGTGGGCCATATTCCTGGACAGCATATTTTACTCCCTCCCCGTGCTGCCCAAGTCAGCACAATATACTACTTTATTTTACAGGCCAATGTAGCACAAATCACTGCCAGAAAGACAATCTAAATCCAGCAACTATCACTGCCTCCCACCACTGCCTCACGTCATACATCCAGGCAGTACTTTCTACTGCCGTCGGCAGCACATGGCCACTGCCTCCGGGCAGTGCACTGTACTGCCGGCAAGTAGGGCATTAATTTATATGTTTACAGTACTAAATTTTACTGCCTCAGGCAGTAAATTTTACTGCCGTACAGTACTGCCCCAGGCCCGATTTCAGACACAGTAGTGAGTACAACCGAACCCGTCCGGTCCGTACAAGCGACTGCGTTGCGGTTCATTCTCCCCAATCTTCCCGTATAAAATTGTCCCATTATACCATCCAACAACAGAGCCCCTCTCTAAATCTTCTGCGGCAAAAACCCCCAATCCTCCCTCTCGAACTGTCGATGCAGCAACAATAACGTTGTGAAAGGAGGCATCTACTGCAACCATCATCTCAGGGTCAACGGAGAAAACCTTGCCTAAATCTTCTACGCCCCATTCATTCATTGGGACTTCGGCAAGTCTTCGGAGCATGCTTTGATCCCGCGCAACAGAGGAGACAAATCGCAACATATGCAGTGGTAGTGAAGATACCGACGGGAATCCATCAGGCGCATCACTTCTATGTCGAAGTCTTTCACTTCCTACATTGCTCCTTATCGAGTAATTCCATTCTTTGTTAGCGAGAATACTCGATATGTCATTTTTGGTTGCCTCCCCAAAAACTCCATCTCGACCTTGCCTAACAAAGCAATCCAGCAACAACGGCTGAGCTGATCCATGGCATGTGGCGTCTTTTTCACATCCAATAAACTTGCGATACAGACCATCTCTCATTGTCATGCAAGCTATTGCAGTAGAATACGTTCCGGAGAATAGATCTACCACAATGTCTCCTGGCTTTGAAAACCTTGAAATAAGCTCTCGAAGTATGGACAGAGGCTTCTGCTCCGCACGTAGCCTTTTGTCTTCGAAGTTCAATGACTCACCAGGTCCGAGCTTTGGGCAGTTGTCGATTGCGTTCACGTACCCTGGATGTCGTGAAAGGTCACGGTTATGCAAAGAATAATCAACCATTTCAAACGCGGCAGCTCCCATCCCACGTTTGAAACTGTGCACAACAAACTCGTGAATGTTGTGTAATGAACACGATTTGTTCATTGGGTTTTGGATGAATACGTAGGGACGACGGCTTAGAATGAGAGGAACATCGTCTGTACGCATGGATTGTTCCCCGCTTTCTGCATTTTGAAGAGCTTCTCCCCACCCAACCAACTGTTTGATACTGGAAAATATCAGGGCATGTCCTCCAGGGCGCAGCATTCGAGAAATGTCCTTTCCAGTACGAAACATTTTTGCGCTATTGATGTCATCATACTCTGAATTGGTCTTGCCTTTCTCCCTCCGCGTGTTGAAGGTGGATCGGTGAGCACAAGTTGTGCTTGTCCATCAATAGTATTCCCTGAAAGCATGCCAATGGAATCAGTGTTAACCTGGTGCACTAACCTCGAGGCTGTACAGTTGTAAGCTACGCAAAATCTCTTCATGACCTTTTTCAATTGCACAATATGATCCGGTACCCCCTCTTCCTCACTCACTGCCTCCGCTGACGGTGTATCCTCCGCAACATCTTGCATAACCGTGTCCATTGCGGACGAAGCCCTCCCATCCATGCTGGATGTATACTGGGATCCAGAGTCATTGGTAGGTTTCCTTCCACCTGTACCTAAACGGCGAGTGCTGTGCTGCATTGATTCATTCGACTCAAGACGATCTCTTTCTCGAGAAAGAGATCTGGATGCTGCGTTGCGCTGTTCAGTCTCGTAAAGAATTTTCAAGTCGCAGACATCAACTGGCTTCACACGCATTTCACGGTTCCAGTTCTTCCATACCTTGAGTCTTTCGTGACCATCCAATGCGATGGATTGTTCTATTCTTGCTTCGATGAAGGCGTTCAATCCGAACCGGTCAGGCTGATGGAAAATTTAGTGCGCAGCCCTTCCATCTGGTTCGTACTTGATCCGAATACACCAATGCCTATCATACAGTCATACACAGACACTAGTACGGCTTCTGTCAAAGACCTCAACCTTGCATCAACAGAGATATCCAAAGTGCCTGGATAACCTGCATTCTCGCGGAGTTTCACTACCGGGGACGGAAGCAGAAGATCTGAGTAGTGGTCAGGATGTGCCCACCCGTCAGTACGATTAGCAAGACAGATGAATTGGAATTTCTCAGAGTCGAAAACCATGTATGGGCGACACATCATGTAGGCGCTTTCGAAGCCCAGAATCATCGCTGTTGTATCCCAGGCAGACATGACCCTTTCCAAAACGACACCCACAGACTCTCCGTTTGCTCTTGTGCGCTGGAAAGGGGCGAATGTAGAAGTCTCTGTATCCCTCCCAGTTCTACGACGCTTCCTACCCGGCGAATGGGTGCATTTCTGCGTCTAGTGAGGGCAATGTGCACAAATGAAATCATAAACATCAGCCTTACAAATACTTTATCTTCTTCTGTTAATGTTCTACCCTGTGCACTTCTTCCAGAACGGAAATACTCACAGGTGAGGACTTCGCGACACAATGGAGAAGCAATTTCACCACTTGTAGACATCCCAAACAGCTGCTCGCCGACTGATGCTCTTTTCTCGAGAGATGTGGGAAACTCCTTCATCGCAAAATTGTTCTGAACTTCCACCGGCCTTCCCCATACAATACAGAACAACTGCCACAGACAGCGAACCATTTTGGGATTGGGTTCTTCTATGCGACTGTAGGGGCGAAGCACACGAAGAATTGACAAGCAACTCTCGTACTGTGGCTGCCTCAGCACAGTTTCTGCCAAATCTTCGCGCTGAGATCCCACGGCGAGCCATCGCCTAATGGATGGCATATTCACGTCGCGAATTGTAACCATGCTTGAGCTTCCTTGTTTTTCACCTGCGTTTCGCTCCCAGTACCCATCTCTAAGATCCAAAGTAAGATTCAGGTACTCAATGGAAGTCATCCTCTTCTGCCTGGATGCCATATCGTTCGCGTTTGATGCTTTCACAAGGAAAGCAGCACTTGTAATCGAAGATATGTCGACTTCTTCTTCAATCATAGGAACAGTGAAATCACGCGGAAGCTCACCGTTCTCTATGAGCTTGATTACAGCTTTCGAACGATGCGCACCATCCAGCACCTCTACCTCACCGGCAATGATCCGACCGGTAATTGGGTTGTTGTCATTGTAGCCGTAAACCTGAATGCTCTCGGCAATAACATCGACGTGCCTGTAGTCGATTTCTCGAATCTCGACATATCTTTTGATCTTGAATGGGTCGATGTGCAATAGCCCATTGCGCCGCTCACCATGAAGGGGACGCCGAGAGGTGCTCGCTGGATTTCTCTTCTCAGAGGCCATCGAGAAATAGATTCTTCACCTCAATCAGTCACCAGCAGAAAACAATCTTCTCTCCTACCTGTCGTTAAAAACCTTCGGCAACAATTTTGATAAACCTTAAATGCACAGTTAAAGAGTTAACCTGAATATTTTCAGGTATACTTTGGCTAGGTAGGGTACGTAATGAGGAATAATTAGGTTCTTCGGCGGCCTTTCAATACAATTATTTCGCCAACGGACATTTCCATTTTTGTTTTGAATTTGAAGTCCCCTCGAGAGATTGAGTTTGAAATCTGCCATCGGAGATTTCAAAACCAATCTCTTGAGAGGACTTCATGTTCTGTTCGAACTTGTAGACTCGTTCTTACAACCAGTATATAAATATACACATTGATTTCACTGCATCATTCTCGATCCCTGCGTCTCTTTATACATACACGTCTAGGTTCCGTTATATTGCCACAGCGAAAAATACACCCAATCTACTGGTAATGGCTTCGAGCAGCTCGGAATAAGATCTTTATTATATGGTGATGAATGTTCAAGAGAGATGATCATCACGATGTTGGTCTCCCATGTCGCTTGGGACAGGTGTTAGTAATTTATAACCGTTACGAGTTATGCAAGTATAAAAATAGTAACCTACCAATTTTCTCTCTATCATTCCACACGGATACAAGCTGTACAGTTTCGTCATCTTTCCTGTTTCCTCAGTCGATACCTCTTCCATTCTTTTCCTGGAATACCCATTATGCAAGACCCAACAGACTTTGTCTCCGAAGGATCAGTCATTGAAGTAGAATGGAGTTTACAAACGAGAGGAAGGAAACAGAAAAAGGTTTGGTGGGGCGCCAAAGTTTTGAGTACTGCCAAGCCGGACGCGTCCGGAGAACATCGTTTGACTGGAAACTTGTTTGTTACGCTGCAATATCAATCTGAACACGGTTTCGACCAGTCAGTCTCTACAGCAAAATTATTCAAGAACAATTCGCTGCTGGACATTGACTCTGGAAACATGCTACGTTGGAGGTTTGGAGAGCAACTAGCACTAGAGCAGACGATCTCGTCTGCGGGTGAAGACAGTTTCCATAAAAAAGACTGCAAACAAAACTTGTTGAGTCGATCCAAGTCCGAGCCGCGCTTAGTTTGCGATGAGAGTCCTCCTGGTCCTAACATCAATGAGGACATATCCAAGCTGTTTCAAAAGGTATCCTACCTCGAAAGGCAGATTCTCAACTGTCGCGGTTCATCAAGCGCTACTGGACCCATCTTCGGAAACATTGTGTGCGACTACCTGTTCCAGAGAGTTGGCTTAAAACTGGACAAACCCCTGTCCTCCAAAATCACGAAGTCTGAAACAGGCCGGGAAGTGAGCTCCTTGGTGCAAGACTATGTGACGGCAAGAGCAGATTGCTCGCTTGAACAGTTTTTACAACTTTCCAGGCTATGCGAAAAGAAGAACAACCCAAACACAATTTTCCTGCCGAGCGTCGAGGCGGTTCGAATTTCAACTGGGAGAGATAAAGAGCTATCGATCCACTTTGGAACATACTATGACCTCTGCAATACTTTAGCTCCTTCCATGTCTACATGCACGAACTCCACTATCCTCAAGTGGAAGAAAACACGACACGATTCTGGGTCTTCTGTCATTAGAGTTTTGGGAACTCTAGCAGACAGTGCTTCAGAAGATTTTATTCCATCTACAAAGGCTGTTCTTGTTGGTTCCTCTTTATACAGGAGATCTGAAAACATGAGTAGTACTGTCGTTCTTACTCGAGAATCTGATGAATACGACTATGTCAATTGCAGCTATTCGTATCCTTTGGAAGCTCGCTTCCTCTCAAGTCGAGAAATGCAGGAGAACTTTGAGCTGCCGGACAGCAAAAATTTCAAATTGGCCAACTCGTTCTCACTGACCTGGAAACCTGTTCAAGGCCCTCGTCCATATGGAACTTTCGAGCGCGTTCTCAAGAATGTTGTGTTGGGAACTGCATACTTGAACCTCCCAGCATGCATTTTCAGTGGACACACCATCTGCAGCGAGCTAGACACAATTGGACATGACGTTATCGTTGGACAGAATAGTTCCCCTGTCGATGCTGTAGGACCAGCCGGGGTGGCGATCGCTAAGGGAGTTCTAGAATTGCAGCCGTGTCAGGGCGAGGTGAACCGTAACGCGCTGGTTGAACTTGCGTTCGCGCGTCGCTCGGTCGCGCTGGCGAACGGGTGGTACAACGGCGGAACGCGTAGGGAACGATCGCAACCCGGGATTCGCGGGCCGGCGCAAGCCGTGATCTCAGGGGGAGATCACCGAGTAAACTCGAGCACAACGCGATCCACACAGGGGTCGTAAATCCCTGGCCTAGTGGCGTGCGACGCAACGCGCGCTATCGCGGTGCGACGCGGTTCGACGATCGGTTTATGCGCAGCGCGCACGCGAACGTCGGCGATCGTGAGCAACCCGCACGCAACGTTTCAACGCAATCGGTCCTCGCGATTCGCTAAACGCTTAACTCGTAGCTGCGAAGATGCTGGCTGTTTATTGGTAAGGTGCGAAGCTGAACGACCATTAGTAGCTAACTACTCAGGACAGGTTGTCCTTGCGCGGCCGGCCGGCGGCCGCTCGCTCGCACGCAAAAAGGGAAATATTTGGGAAAAAGACTTTCGTCATAAAAAACCCAAAAAGGGAAATAAAGGGAAATTCGCAAAAAGCGCTACACGTGGCGCCAAGCTCGCAGGTTCGTTCGCGCGCACGCGCTCGCTCAGGCGCGCCGTGACACGTAATCGGATCGCTACGCGTACGCTCGCTTACTAACTAACTAATTCGCGGATGCATGCGGACTCAGCCAGACGCAGTCGTTAAGAGCGCGCGCGCGTCGACCGAATAAATTGTACCACACTCCCCCCGACCAACTCCACAGCGCGTCCTCGCGCGTCATCCTCTCACGCATACCTTCCGTTGCTTCTTCTCGCGTCTGTTTTTCTCTTTCCTCGTTCTTTTCTCTCTCTGTCACTTTCCTTCCTCTTTCGTTCTCTCTCTTCTACTCACGTTCTCCGTTTTGCCAACGTCGCCCGCTCTTCCGTCGCGATGGCGCACGACGACGAATCTCTTCCTGGGTGGCTCCGTGCCGGCGTCGCTCCTGGCGACGAAATGACGACGCCCACTCGCACGCCGACTGCCGCTCCGCGCTTCGCAACTCCTTTGCCGGCGAGTCCTGAGAGCCCGTTCTATCTTCCCTTAGCCCAGGCATCGTCCATCAATGCGCCTGTTCCGGTGGTTGCGAGCGGTCCCGATGCGAACAGCGTCGATGCGTCACCGAACGTCGTCGAGACCGTGGACGTCACGGGTACGCCGGCGTCGGTGACTGGCGGTCATTCTTCTATCGGCGTTCCTCTCCGCTCCATACCCGCTCCTTCCTCCGTATCCCTTCCGTCGGCCGCGCAAAACGCTCCCATCCCGACTCCGCGCGCTCGTTACGAAGATCCGTCCGCGTTTCGCTTTCTGCCGCGTACGCTACCAACGTGGTCGGAGCTAAGTCGGCTGCAGTATTATCCGCGCCGCTTTCAATGGGACCGCATCGCCGACGTTAATCGCTACGCTGTCCTGCCCGGTCATCGCAACGCGCAAACGGTATGGGACGCGCGACGTGAATCGGCGTTGTGCGATTTGGCCGTACCCGCGAACCTGCCATGCGACGCCTATTTCCTCGAAGACGCTGCTGACGAACGGCTCGTGCGCCACTTGGCGAGGCTCCGTACAATGCGTCGCGACGAATTCGCGCATCTCGATCCGTGGGCGGCAGCGCCAAGCGCTGGCTTCTTGTTAGACGGGGGCGTTCCGTGGAACGACGTGGAACACGAGGGGGCAACGAGCGAACCTTGGTTTCTCGACGCGAGTATGCGCCCCGAGGCGCGCCGCGAATTACGCTTGCGTCGCACGTCCGGATACTTCGTCACGCACCGCGACGTTGAGTTCCGTGAATTCCCTGAAGATCGCATCGGCGCTTTCTTCCCTCGTTACGACGCGCGCGACTGGCCTGAAGCACCCGAATCACTGTCGGTCCCTTTGCCTTGCGTCTTCCATTACGCGCCTTCTGTCCTCCTTGGTCTTAATGTCCCCGTCGAAACGCGCTCGTACTTCTGGGCCGTTGCTTTAAGCGAATGGGTCGTGATGATAGCCTGCGCGTGGCTCCATATCGCCTACGTCGAGCGCCGCATAGTGCGTTTAAGCGATAAACTTATCGCTGGGATCGAGCGCGTCGGCGCGTCGGCGGTCGTGCGCGGCGGTTCGTATTCTACGGCACACTTGGAAAGTCTTCTATCGGAACATCGCGCTTGCGCATGGGACGAAACGCCCGTCTTCGACGTCGCGCCGGGTATCGATTTCAACGAAGGCGGCCAATGGTTGCCGTGGAACGCGGAACGCCGCAGTGTGGACTGGGCGCACGGTTCGCTCGGTGTCCATCGCCACACAGAGATTCCGCATCTTCTGTTAAAATCGCCGCGAAACCCGTCGCGCAGCGCGTTCGCGCATCTAGAAGCCCATGACGTCGTGACCGTGGATGCCGTGTTGTCCGCGTTATCAACCAACGAGCTACACGTGATGCGTGCGACCAACTCGCGCGAGTACGCGCAATACCTCGGCATGGCGGCGTTGCTTGCCGTAGAGCGTCGTCGCTTTCGAGACGGTCGGTATTCGCTATTTTCGGAGGCACCTCGAGCTCCGATCGACGTTACTCAGCTTGACGCAGCGCTGCGGGCGGAGTATGTCAAGGTATACAACGAACTGCAGGAACTGAAGAAGGCCACTCAGGGTCAAAGTACTGCGGGTGCGTCGGGCGAAGCGAGTGCTAGTGGAGCCGCGGCGGGTGCTTCAGCCAACGCAGTTTCGGCCGTGGTTGACGACGCGATAGCAAGTGCGGCCGCGGTCGCTGAAGGCGTGGCATCGATTGCACCGGACGCGGTTGAACTGCGAACTCGACTGGCTGAGGCCGAACGAGCCGGCGAAGAAGCGTTGTCGCGCGTGACGTCCATTGCGCAAGCTCGCGACGACGCCTTAGTCCGCCTTGACGAAGCGAATCGAGCGCGCGACGCCGCGCACAAGACGCGAGACGAGGCTCTGTCAGTTTTGCAAGGGGCGAGGGAGGCGCTTACGAAGACCGAGGTCCGCGAGGTGGCGTTAAAACGCAAAGTCGACGAAGACGCGGTGCGTATCGAACGCATGCAGACGGACATTAATACGATGATGGGTCGGGCGGGCGCGCACAGGAGAAGCGAAGAAGAACTTCACGCTAAGGTGACGGAACTTCAAACTCGCTGCGACGCGGCTTCGGTGGCGCGCGAAACGGCGGAACGGGCGCTTGTCGAAGTCGAAACTAACCTTGGGGCCGAAAGGGAGCGAGCGGCTAGTCGCCTTACCGCGGTGCGCGAGGAATATCAAGCGCGCGAGCGGGAAACCGTACGACAAGTCCAGGATACTATCGAGCGCGCGCACCGTTTGGGTACGGCGTTGAATAACGTCGTGGGTTACCTGCAGCGGTCCCCCGCGGGGTCGGTTGACGAACAAGAATCGGCCGGTGAAACGCAGTCTGTGAGTGGGCTGCGCGCGGAAGCGTCGGTGCATGGCGCCTCCGAGGGCGTTGGCGTGGGGCGCGGCGGCGCTCGCCCTACGACGCGTTCGCGTGCGGCTGCAGCATCGGCGGGTCGGGCAAGCATCCCTCCACTTCGAATTGGCGTACATGATGGGCGCGTCGTTCGGGTGTTGAATCCCGAGCGGCGACGCGGTCACCAGGCAGATACGGCTTCAAGCCGTGCTCGTTCGCGCGGTACTGCGGGTAGTTCGTCGAGCCGTCGCACGCGTCGGGACGGCGACACGCGCGCACCACCGTCTTAGTTCTCGTTCCGTTTCGTCGGCTGCTTCGCTGCACCTTCTTCTTAGAATAAACTTGTCTTGCTTTGTGTTCGCCTTTCGCTCCATCACCTTTGTCGCTTTCCTCGAGTCGCGAATCCTTCGCGCGGCGGCGCGGCCGAAGCATCGTTGCGTACGGCTGGTGCGTACCACGTCACAGTAAGAGCGCGCGGCGGCCGCGGCTTGAAACCGTACTTGCCAGATGTCTGCGTCGCCGTTCGGGGGACACATGTACGACGCGCCTATTATACGCGTGCGGAGTCGCGGCGCATGAGACGGCGGGCGGTCTCTTGCGGCGGCAGCGCAGCGCTCGTGCGTTTTGACAAGGAAGGTTGGCGAAAGGGAGGAATCGCAGCGTGCATCTTTCGTCCGATGAGAGGGGCGCGGGACAAAGGAGGGAGTGCGGTAAGCTGTGAGGGGAGGTTCGTCGCCGTTCGCTCGCGCCGTCAGCTCGCCGTGCGTGATTCCCTTCGTCGCTCGCTAATTTCGTCGCCTATTCGCTTCGTATCACAGCGCTCGTCGCTTCGCCGGGCGGATTCGTCGTGCGCTTCTTGCGACTAGCGTGGGTTGGCGGGGTGCTATTTGGGGGTTTATGCGGGGGCTACGTTTTTAGTAGCATGCCTCCGTCTTTCGTCTTCGTCCTTTCGCTAGAGGGGGAGGCATGCGCGTAGGTAGCATTTCATTCCCAGTAGAGACCCGCGTCCTTCCAGGGGCTGGCGTCCTTCCACCAAGTCCATACGTTCCGCTGCCAAGCCGGGCGTGTGATCGACCAATCAGGTGTCGACAGCGAGGTACAACCCGTCACGGCGCGAGGGCTCAGCTTGGCGGCGGCGCGATACAGGTGTCCCATTCCGTGGTGCCTCTCTGAGGGGCAGTTTCCGTGGGACGGCCGAATTGCTAGCTAGCCGGGCCAGCCCGCCTTCGCGATGCCAGCGTCGCTCCCCTTTTTTCGCGCGAAAAATATGTCGCTGGTTCCAACGCACTCCGCGGTCCCTGAGGTAGTCGGGAGCCAGATAGGCAGCGCTTCATTGCGCTAGGCCAGACCCTTCTCGAACTTCGGGAGACTTGCATTGATCAGCGCGCGCGACGATATTGCGTGGGCGACGACGTGGCGGCGCGTGGCGCGAATGCGGCGAAAAATAACCGGGCGCGAACGTCGAGTATTGCGTGGCGAAACGAAAACAAAAGCTTGCGTGGCGCGATAGCGACGATTCTTGCGTGGCGCAATAAGTGGCGGCCCAAACGTGAGCGGGGGTAGGATGCCATGAAGGCGCCCCAAAAACACTTACGCGGCAGGCGTTGCGAGCGCTCGTGGGGCGACTCAGACGCGTGTGCAAATACAAATGTAGACGGCCGTCAAATCGAGCGCGGTAGTTCGCGTATCCCGTGACGCGTGGCGCTGGCGCTCAGTACCTAAGTTAAACCTAGGGCGACCCATTGTATAGATGCGCGCGTGTCATTCCAATAAACATCGCGCCATGAGCGACATCGATTCGCCCTGCACTGCGGGGGTATAGAGTATGCAGCGGCGATGGCCAGTTATGCGGGGCGCAGCGGCGTCCGCCTGGCGTCTCGCTTGTTCTTCCGGTGCGTCGCCACGTTTTTAGTTCGTGATGTGTGGCCCCGCGTGCGCGCAGGAGTGCGCTTGATCGCGTCATCACTTTTGCCGTGGTTCACCTGTCGGCAGCAGCTCTTACGGAGTCCGCGGCTGGCGGTGATTTGTCGGAACGCGTCTCTGGTCAAGCCCTGTCGGGCGTCAATTGCGTGGCGTGCGGGATTGCATCCTACGGTTCCTGAGTCGCGCGCTCGCGCGGCTGGGCGGTGCGGTTCGCTGCGTGTCATCGCGCTTCTCCCTGCGGGCGGGTACCTTCGGCGGGTTCTTTCGGCGGTTGCGCGGCGTTGCAGGCTGGCTCGCGGTATCGTGCGCGGGGGCCTTAGGCGTGCGTCGGTTCAGGTCTTTTCGGAAACGTGCGACCAACGGCGCGGGCAGCGAGCTCTCGGGCTCCCACGTATCGTCGCGCGGCGAATATCCTTTCCACCTTACGCGGAAGACGGACGCGCCAGCGTCATCGATGCCTTCGGCCGTTAGTTTATCAATCATAAATTCGCGCGCCCCGTACTCTGACTCCGGGTTGACCTTGCGCGTATCATCGAGGTCGCGTTCGTCCCGCCGTGTCGCGTCGTCGGCGTTCTCCGCGTCGTTGGTATCTTCCTCGCCGCCGGGCGAATCAGGCGCGCTTGTCGCATCACGCGGCGCGAAGCGGATACGATCGGAGCTAACGAGTTCGGGTACGCCGTCTATTACGATTTCGTAAGTATGGCCATGACAACCTATTACGGGAAAAGGGCCAGAGACGGGGTAATCCAGTTTCGATGCGCGCGTCTCTTCACTTCGCTGCGCTTGCGTCGTCGCTCCCGCGCGGGTATCCAAGTACACTTGGTCACCCACCTTAATATCCTTATTCACCGCGCGTACACTGCGGTCGAAGTCCCGTTTATATCGCGCTTGCGCCTTCTTCAACGCGCTCGCCGCGCGCGCGTAGGCGTCTGATAGCCGCGCTAGGAATTCCATACGAAGGAATGGCGTACTGCGAATCGTGTCCACTTGTTCCGTACCCAGCGACACAGGGTAGCGCGTAAGCGTAAGCTCGAACGGCGACGTATTCGTCGAGCGGTGTATCGCGCGATTGTAGGCGTACGCTAGCGCATCCAAATGCTCATCCCAGTCCTTTCGCTCTTCGTCGACGTAATGGCGCAGCGTCGCGACGATGGTACGATTCATTCGCTCGACTTGTCCGTTCGATTGCGGATGATACGTCGTCGTGAATATGTTTCGCGTTCCCATAAGCGCGCACGTTTCCTGAAATAACTTCGAGCGAAACTGCGGTCCGTTGTCAGAAAGCAGCGTGCGCGGCGGTCCGTATACAAAGACCCAGTCTCTGCAAAAGGCCTTCGCGACGGCGAGCGCAGATACGCGTCCAAGCGCGATGAGTCGGCAAAGCTTGCTATAGCGATCGGCGATTACGAGTACGAAGCGGCGTTGGCGCGGAGTCTCGGGTAGCGGACCCAGAATATCGATGGCGACGTCTTCGAGCGGGCGCGTTGCTGGAAAGAGCTTCAGGGCGTTCGTGTGGCGATATTGCGTAACGCGATTACGTGCGCACGCGTCGCACTGTCTCACTGTAGTGTAGACGTCTACGCTCATCATCGGCCAGTAGTATGCACGTCGAATTGCGTCGTACATGCGTCGCGCGCCCGGGTGTCCTGCAGTTACCGCGTAGTGGTTAGCTCGCAGAATACGCCCCTTAATCGCTTCGGGAACGACTATCTGCGTGGCGTTGTCGAGCGGAGCGGTCCTCATGAGAATCCCATCGGGGGATAGGTGAAAACGCGATCGCGGCGCGGTTTCGACGTCGCGTTTTGCGTTCTGGCAGAACTCGTCCGTAGCCTGCTCGCGTATCCACTCGTCAGCGGATACGGGTGGTTCGATACATGCTCGAGATGTCAGCAGACAATCCAGGCTAGGATAATATTCGGCGTAGTCGCATAGTAGCGCGGCGTCGGCTCGAACGTAAGCGTCCGCGTGCGGTTCGACGATGTTCGCGGCGCCGAAGCAGGGTATCTCGTCCGGTATTTCCGTCTCGTCGCCGCTTCGCGTGGCCATTCGCGAGAGCGCGTCGGCGATAACATGGCGTTTACCCTTTTTATATTCGACGTCGAACTCGAACTCGGCGAGTCGCAATCGCCAGCGCGCGAGTCGTCCTTCCGCGGAGGTCATATTTAGAATCCAGCGCAGCGAATTATGGTCCGTGCGAACCGTGAACTTCCGTCCTTCTAGGTATGCGCGTAATAGTAACACAGCCCATACCACTGCGAGGCATTCGCGTTCCGTCGTCGAGTAATTACGCTCCGCGTCGTTAAGCGTGCGCGACCAGTATCCGACTGGATGTAGTACGTCGTCGTCGGCGTCTAACTGTAGTAACGCGCACCCGATTTGGCCTTGCGACGCGTCGGTGTCGAGCACATACGGGTGCCCTTCGCGCGGTAGACGAAGGATAGGTGGAGATAGCATCGCTTGTCGCAATGACTCGAACGCGCGCGTTTGCTCGGGCGTCGGCGCGGGTAGGTTATCTCCTTGGTCCTTCTTCAGCAGCTGCGTAAGCGGCGCTGCTACGAACGCGAATTTTTCAACGAATCGGCGGTATACGTTGCACGTCCCCAGGAAGCTGCGCAGTTGCGTTTTCGTCGTCGGATACGTCGCATCGCGCAGCGCGTCGCATTTCATCGTCGGTACGGATAGCTTCCCCGGCGAAATAGTATGTCCCAGGTAGTCTACCGAGCGCTTGAAGAACTCAGTCTTCGCGAATTTAAGCGAAACGCCAGCGCGTCCGAGGATTCCCAGTATCTCATCGACGTGATGCACGTGCGCGTTTACGTCGGCGGAGAAGATGATTACGTCATCCAGGTAGACTAGGCAGTGCTGCCATTTCACGTTCGCGAGCAAGATATCGAGCGCGCGCTGAAACGTCGCGGGCGCATTCGATAGTCCGAAGGGCATACGGCGGAAGCGATACGTACCAACATGCGACGTAAACGTAGTCTTGTCGCGGTCGGCGTGCGCTACTGGGATCTGCCAGTAACCCGAGTTGCAGTCCAGTGTAGTGAAAACCGTCGCGTTACCGAGCGAGTCGACGCAATCGTCCATGCGCGGGATCGGATACGCGTCCTTCACGGTAGCGGCGTTTAAGCGGCGATAGTCGATGCAGAAGCGGGAAGTCCCGTCCTTCTTGGGTACGACTACGACCGGGCTTGCCCATTCCGATGTAGCAGGTTCGATCACTCCAGCGCGGAGCATCTTATCCACTTGCGTACGGATAATTTCGCGCGACGCGTGTCCGGCGCGGTACGGCGGTTGGTTGACGGGGGTCGACCCCGGAACCAATTCGATGCGGTGCTCTGTCGCGTGGATGGCTCCGAGCGTGCCATTCCACATGCGCTCGTGCTTCCGCAGCATCTCGATAATTCGCGCGTGTAGGTCGTCGTCTACTCGCTCATCGCGTAGTGTCGCGCGTAAGAGGTCTTCCCAATGCGGCGTCGCGCTCGCAATTCCGTCGGCTTCGCGCAGGTCCGGCGGGTTCGTCGCGTTGCATGGCGTCACATCGTCGGGCGGTCGGTCTTGCGGAGTCGGCGCTTCTTGTGCAACTTGTAGGCAACCTACGGGGTTGGGCACTGCGGCGCCCACCTTCATGCCTTTGGGCAATACCTGGAGGCGGGTGCCGGCGTTGTGCACTTGCACACTGAAGGGCACGTTCCTTTTAACTTGCGTTTCACCGTTGGCTAGACGAAGCAACTTCTGCCCATAGAGGTCGGTCGTGGGTATCATGATGCAGCGTCCGTCAGCGCCCGTGGTGACTTCGATAGCTTGCGTCGCGTGCGGCGGAATCGACGTGCGGCGCGCAACGCGGATTGGTGCGAATTCTGTCGGTCGGGTAGTCTTGGGGGTCGGTGCGCGGCGCGGTTTCGTCGGCGTGCGTGGGAGCATCGGGACGTGGTCCCCATAGCGGGTTCTCAACGCGCGCTGCGGCCCAGTATAGATCATCCGAACCACGCGGTCGATGAAGTCTGCTCCCAGAATGCAAGGGACGGATAAGCGCGGCATCACCAGGAAAGTTTGGAGGTGCGCGCGGGCACCTAGAAGAACGCTAAGCCGCAATGACGCGTTCGGCGCGAGGCGTCGTCCATTCGCGTCGATAATCGCGCAGCGCAGCGTCGGCGGCGTAGCGTGGCGCTTCCAATCAGCGCCTAGTACGTTCTCGCGAATGAGGCTCGGGCCCTCGCCGGTATCAAGCACAGCGGTCACCGCGGTGGCCGTGCGTAGATTATATCCGACGCGAATCTCGAGCTTGTAGTTCGCGGTAGGGGTCTGAAACAGGACCACTGTTTCGGGTGGTAACGGAGGCGGTTTTTCGCGCGGCGGTTGCGTCATCGCGCGTCGCGTATCCGTCGGATGGAGAGGAGCCGGCCCACCCGCTACGGCTCCTCGTAGGCGTTTCCCGGGTCTTCTGCAAAACGAACCGAGTGGGGCGTGAGCTGCTCGCCGTCATGCGCGTCGTATTCGCGCGTGCGTTCGCTTTCGCGCTCGCGCTCGCGTGCGCCCTCGTTTTCGCGCGTTCGCTCGTTACCGTCGACGCGCTGTCGCTCGCTCTCGTTCGCGTCGGCGTGCGCGGAGACTTCGAAGACCTGAACGTTGCGCTGCAGATTCAGTTCTTCGGGCGTTAGGCGCGCGTGGCTATGCATTTCGCGAATCGCGGCCTGCTGCTCGGACGTGAGCAGTGGGCAATTCACCATCGGGTGCCCGAACTTCCTGCATAACAGGCATCGGAACGCTGCCGTGCGAGACGTGTCGGCCGGTGCCGTCTGCCTCACGCTAGGCGGTGGGTAAGTCGCGCGCGGTATGTGCGCCGTGTACGGTCCCGCGCGTTCGCGTTCCCGGTCGTCGGTATGCGCAGTGCGTCGTGAGCGGTCGGCGGGCGAGGCGTCGCGCGAGCGTGGCGTGCGGTAATTCGACGAAGGAGTGCCAAGCGAGGTCGGACTTCGCATGGGGCTCGGAGTCGAGAACTTCCGTTCGCGCGGAGCGTGCGGTGTCGCGGCGGAGGTTGAGACGTTTGGCGATGAGAAGCCTGATGGTGGGGTGTGCCCCACGGTCAGAGCTTGCATCATCGGTGTCTCCTCCTCGTCTACGTAGAGCGCAGGCGTTCGTCGCAGTAGCGGTCGCGCGCTCGTTGTCGGCGTCATCGCTCGGTGCGTGTCCCCGTGGCTCTGCGCCATAGAGACTAGCTCTCGAAAGGTGTATCGACGCGGGTCACGAGACAGCGCGTCCCGCACGAGGTGTTGCGCGTAGGGTCGTAGACCATCGACGAAAATAGAAACAAGCGTTCGCTCGCTAAACGCATCGCCGCAGCGCAGCGCTCGTCGTCGTAATCGCGTAGCGAATTGCGTTTCGGTTTCCTTCGGGTCTTGCGTTTGTTGCGCCACGTCGCGGTACGCTTGCGCAACGTCGCCTTCGCGCGCGTAGGTTAGTAAGAGCCACTGAACGGCTTCCGCGTAGCACGTAATCGAATCGACGCCCGCGCGCGAGCCTCGGAACGTTCGTCCCACGTACGTTTGGAACGTGTCGCGCGCCTCGTCGGCCAGGAAATACTTGAGAATCGGAAGCGCTGCGCCTTCGGATACGCCGGTGTCGTCGCATGCGCTCTTGAAATACTTCAGGAACGATAGTACCGCGATTCCGTCAGCGCCCGTGAAATTCTCTCCTTGCATCGAATGGCGCACCATCTTCGCGGTGTTAGCCAATTCGCTCGCAATCGTTCGGTTAAACGCGCGGTCCGTATTACGCAAGCGGTACGTGCGATACGAAAGCGCGCGCGTGAACAGCTCGTTCAACGGCTGGATCTCTACCAGCCCGGGATGCGCGGGTCCGTCGTCGCTATCCGAGCGCGGGTGATCGTCGAATGACAGGTCCTGGCGCGCCAGTTCCAGCCATCCTTCGGGGTCCGCGTCGCGCGCGTAGTTCGTAGGGGTCGCGCGCGCTGCGGTTCGCGTTCGGTTTTCGCGCGCAGCGACGTTCGCGCGTTCAATATTTTGCTCCTCGCGGGAGTCCATCGTAGTGACGATTAGGTTGTGGACTTGCGCCCTCATCTGAGCCGTCAATCCACGTGATTGGCCCTTGATAGCGCGGTCCACTGCAGCTCGTACTTCAGCCTGGAGCATGCTTTGGAACGTAGGGTCGTCCACTACTTGTCGAACCAGGCTCGGAAGCGTTGCGGACGGCGTAGCGTGCACGTCGGAAACGCGGAACTCGGCCTCGCGCTTCGTTGCGGCGCCATCGTCGGACGTTTGCGCGTCGTCGTCGATGCTCGCGAGCGCTTGCGTCGGTAACGGCGGCCACGGAGAAGCGGTAGGGTCAGGGATATGTGAAGCGACCAGCGCGTCGACTGCGTGCGTTTGCGACGCGACTGGCGGCGGTTCGGTCGGCGCGTTCGATCGCTCGGGCGCGGATGGATCCATCGGCGCGGTTGCGTTCGATCGTCGCCTAGGGAAAAGGGAAAAAGGGATGATGGGGAAGGAGAAAGGGGAATTCGGCGCGCGTCAAAATCTCGCGTCGGCGCGTCGAAAAATTGGCAAGTAAAAAGGGAAGCGCTTCCCGAAAATTGTCTGCGTATCGGGCGCGCGTAGTAAGGGTGAGGGGGACGAGTTCGCTCGCAGGAGGGCTTCTTCCTCGCTCGGAACGCGTGAAGACGGGTCTCGATCGCTCGCGAACCCAATATTTTCGGCACCGCCGAACCCGCGTTAGGGTTGCGAACTAGCGCGCGCACGCGCTGCGTCTTCGATCGCGTCGTTCCGCGCGGCGAATCGTCGTAGTAGAGGTAGGGTAGTTATACAAACCAGAGAGGCTATAGCACCGCTTCCGGGATAGCGATACGCGCGCACGCGTCAATCGCCCTCGCTGTCGCGCACGACGAACGGATAAAAGAAGAATTAGAGTAAGCGATAGGTTTGGCGTCCCGTGTTTCCCCAAGCGGAGTTTCTGTTCTTCGCTGAGTTCGCACGTCGGTTCGCGCAATTCTAGGTCGAGAGACCAGTTGTAGGACCAGCCGGGATGGCGGTCACTAAGAGAGTTCTAGAATCGCTTGCCTTGTCAGGGCGAGTTGAACCGTAACGCGCTCGTGAACTTGCGTTTCGCACGTCGCTCGGTCGCGGAGGCGATCGGGTGGTACAACGGCGGAACGCGCAGGGTCGATCGCAACACGGGATTCGCGGGCCGGCGCAAGCCGTGATCTCAGGGTGAGATCACCGAGTAAACTCGAGCACAACGCGATCCACACAGGGGTCGTAAATCCCTGGCCTAGTGGCGTGCGACGCAACGCGCGCTATCGCGGTGCGACGCAATTCGACGGTCGGTAAACGCGGCGCGCGCGCACGAACGTCGGCGATCGTGAGCAATCCGCACGCAACGTTGTAACGCAATCGGTCCTCGCGACGCGCTAAACGCTTAACTCGTAGCTGCGAAGTGCTGACTGTTTATTGGTAGGGTGCGAAGCCATGCGACCACTAATAGCTAACTACTTGGGACAGGCTGTCCTTGTGTGGCCGGCCGGCGGCGGCCGCACGCTCGCACGCAAAAAGGGAAATATTTGGGAAAAAGACTTTCGTCATAAAAAACCCAAAAAGGGGAAATAAAGGGAAATTCGCGGAAATCGCTACACGTGGCGCGGCTCGCGGTTTCGTGGCAACGTACGCGCGCACGCGCTCGCATTGACGCTCCGTGACACGTAATCAAGGCGCCACGCGTACGCTCGCTTACTAAACTAACTCAAACGGATGCTTGCGGACTAACGTAAACGCGCGCGCTCGCATCGGTTCCATCGACCAACTTAAATTGCGCCACAACAGGTCCTGGCGCGCCAGTTCCAGCCATCCTTCGGGGTCCGCGTCGCGCGCGTAGTTCGTAGGGGTCGCGCGCGCTGCGGTTCGCGTCCGGTTTTCGCGCGCAGCGACGTTCGCGCGTTCAATATTTTGCTCCTCGCGGGAGTCCATCGTAGTGACGATTAGGTTGTGGACTTGAGCCCTCATCTGAGCCGTTAGTCCACGCGATTGGCCCTTGATGGCGCGGTCCACTGCAGCTCGTACTTCAGCCTGGAGCATGCTTTGGAACGTAGGGTCGTCCACTACTTGTCGAACCAAGCTCGGAAGCGTTGCGGACAGCGTAGCGTGCGCGTCGGAAACGCGGAACTCGGCCTCGCGCTTCGTTGCGGCGCCATCGTCGGACGTTTGCGCGTCGTCGTCAATGCTCGCGAGCGCTTGCGTCGGTAACGGCGGCCACGGAGAAGCGGTAGGGTCAGGGATATGTGAAGCGACCAGCGCGTCGACTGCGTGCGTTTGCGACGCGACTGGCGGCGGTTCGGTCGGCGCGTTCGATCGCTCGGGCGCGGATGGATCCATCGGCGCGGTTGCGTTCGATCGTCGCCTAGGGAGAAGGGGAGAAGGGATGATGGGGAAGGAGAAACGGGAATTCGGTCCGCGTCAAAATCTCGCGTCGGTGCGTCGAAAAATTGGCAAGTAAAAAGGGAAGCGCTTCCCGAAAATTGTCTGCGTATCGGGCGCGCGTAGTAAGGGTGAGGGGGACGAGTTCGCTCGCAGGAGGGCTTCTTCCTCGCTCGGAACGCGCAAAGACGGGTCTCGATCGTCCGCGAACCCAGTATTTTCGGCACCGCCGAACCCGCGTTAGGGTTGCGAACTAGCGCGCGCACGCGCTGCGTCTTCGATCGCGTCGTTCCGCGCGGCGAATCGTCGTAGTAGAGATAGGGTAGTTATACAAACCAGAGAGGCTATAGCACCGCTTCCGGGATAGCGATACGCGCGCACGCGTCAATCGCCCTCGCTGTCGCGCACGACGAACGGATAAAGGAGGAATTAGAGTAAGCGATAGGTTTGGCGTCCCGTGTTTTCCCCAAGCGGAGTTTCTGTGCTTCGCTGAGTTCGCACGTCGGTTCGCGCAATTCTAGGTCGAGAGACCAGTTGTAGGACCAGCCGGGGTGGCGATCGCTAAGGGAGTTCTAGAATTGTAGCCGTGTCAGGGCGAGGTAAACCGTAACGCGCTGGTTGAACTTGCGTTCGCGCGTCGCTCGGTCGCGCTGGCGAACGGGTGGTACAACGGCGGAACGCGTAGGGAACGATCGCAACACGGGATTCGCGGCCCGGCGCAAGCCGTGATCTCAGGGGGAGATCACCGAGTAAACTCGAGCACAACGCGATCCACACAGGGGTCGTAAATCCCTGGCCTAGTGGCGTGCGACGCAACGCGCGCTATCGCGGTGCGACGCGGTTCGACGATCGGTTTATGCGCAGCGCGCACGCGAACGTCGGCGATCGTGAGCAACCCGCACGCAACGTTTCAACGCAATCGGTCCTCGCGATTCGCTAAACGCTTAACTCGTAGCTGCGAAGATGCTGGCTGTTTATTGGTAAGGTGCGAAGCTGAACGACCATTAGTAGCTAACTACTCAGGACAGGCTGTCCTTGCGTGGCCGGCCGGCGGCCGCTCGCTCGCACGCAAAAAAAGGGAAATATTTGGGAAAAAGACTTTCGTCATAAAAAACCCAAAAAGGGAAATAAAAGGGAAATTCGCAAAAAGCGCTACACGTGGCGCCAAGCTCGCAGGTTCGTTCGCGCGCACGCGCTCGCTCAGGCGCGCCGTGACACGTAATCGGATCGCTACGCGTACGCTCGCTTACTAACTAACTAATTCGCGGATGCATGCGGACTCAGCCAGACGCAGTCGTTAAGAGCGCGCGCGCGTCGACCGAATAAATTGTACCACAGATGCACCTCATCCTACCGTACACGATGTCGCCTCCGAGTAAAACGTTTTCTATCTTTTCTAGATGGGTCTACAAGACTGTTCAGAGTTAGTCAACCTCGATTAAGTCGATGGTATCCATCGATACATGCTCCGTATCTTTCTGGCCTGTTCCTTCGTCCAGGGACTGTCTGCATTCTGTAACAATGATTGCCCTCCACTTGGCAAAATATCCCTGAAAATAATACCGGGTATTATTCTTAGGTTTCGTCCAGGGATCGCCTGTAGTCGGTACGAATGATTGCCCTCCACTTGGCAAAATATTCCTCAAAATAATACCCGGTATTATTTTCCGCACTACTCTGCCAGGTGGAGCTACGGCATTGGATGGGACTGCACAGGCCCCGAAGCTACTAGAGGCGTGCTCAATGACAGGGTAAAACTCTTAACCGTAGTAGACATGACGCTTTCTAGTCGCAGAGTGAGCTGAAAAATAAGAACGATAGCTATTGTTTCCAGTACACCATGTAGTACGTAGCATGCTGCGGTGCACCTTTTCCACGCACACCTAGACAGTTTCACATCTAAAGGTTTTTATTTCTCTTAAGTCTCTCGTACGTAGTCGGTTCCCTTCAAAGGCTATGAAACTTTACTTCTACGCTTCCATTATCAATCTTCCTCATCAAGGAAAACTTCAACGTAGCTTTCACTCCCATCTTCTTCATTTCCATGTCCGCTATCCTCCTCAAACGCGGTACTACGCTGTTCCAAGTGTTGTTCATCGAATTTTTCGTTAGTAATTGTCAGTACATCTTCGCAGAGATGCCTCTTACAGATTCGGTCACTCGGCAACATCGCCTTTCCTAATTGTTTGAGCTCGTCTTGTACACTTTCTTCGAAGGTCTGACCTGATTGTACCTTGAAAATTCCTAGAATCCCGGAAGCGATTGCATAGACAAATCTGAGTGAATTGCAGGAACGTCGCAGGAAAACCATTCTACTCGTGCATTGAAGGAAAGCAATTGCAGTGTTCAGGGCTACCTCCAGGATATTGATTCTCCTTCGAATCATCCTTTTGGCCACACATCCCGATATCTCGACTTCGTACTGAATGATGACAACCATCTCTTTCCGCTCAGCGATGAATTGTATCAAGATCTCGGAATTCTTGTCATCCACAACTTTCCGTTCCTCAGGCCTTAGATTTCCGTTGGTCACACGGGTATCGGGGATAACATCCATATCTCGAATGAGATCGTGAGTTGGAAACTCGAAAGTGATAGAGGCGTCCGTTTCCAAGACTAGAGCGAACCCCAGTTCGACAAGGAATCGATGGCGCACCTGCTCTCTAGACTTGTTCAGGAAACCGAGCACCTTTGTCAGCACAACTTTCGTAACAGCCAAAGATATTTCACGCTTGCTCAACTGTCCACCATTTCCATCTGTTTTCCTCTGCTTCCTAGCCCCTCCGTCAATGCTTCCTGCAGGCTGGTTTCGGCCATCGCCAGTGGCACCATAAACAACTTCTTCGATTATTTTGTCCGGAATGTACTTGTTCTCCTTCCAGACGTTGAACGCATTCGAATCGCGTCCAGAGCTCGAGCCTTCCACTGTACGGCCTGTACCCGACTTTTCCTTCTGAATGTTCCGCAGGAGAGACATCACCACTTGGAATCGAAGCTCGATGTTGTTCTTCCCGGTGTTGGATTGGAACACATCCCTCTTGTCATTGCTCTGCTTCGCAAACATCATTGCAGAGAGCAACCTGCAACCACGGAGGTCGTAGATTCCTTGGTTGGTGTAAATTGTCGCCCCAGCATCAATCTTGTCAACCAGCAAAGGTACAACAGTTCCAAATACTGCACACAGAAAATTGTAAGAAAACGATAGTTCTGCTGACTGCGAGATGCGCAAACGGTCCCTGTCCTTGTCAGTCATCCCCTTCTTCGAATTGCCCTGACTCTGCTGTAATAAACCATCACAGATGTCTTTCATACCCTGTAATTCCGTTACTATAAACTCGACGCGACTCATCAGCTTTTCGATTTGCTGGCGTTGGGACGTTCGATCATCGTCGATTTCATCCATCCTCTCCCCAATACGACGAACTTCCCCAGTCACTGTCCTGAATCCCTCTCGAATAATCCCTGCTAGGCAGTCATTTGGATTTTCCTCACGACGCTGAGATTCCATCTTCCGTCAAACTTCGCCTCTCGTTCCAATCGCAAAGTGTCACTCCAGACGATTTTCCTGCAACGAGAATGCTAGCAATAGTAACAAATAATGCCAACTACTCTACTCATATCCTCGGAAAACGACCGATTTTCTCCTACCTTTTTTGTAACGGTCATTTCCATGTGACCATGCATCCTCTACACTTCTCACTACTAGTAGCTTCAGAATAGTTTCCTCTCTTCTCTACTTGAACTCACATGCGAACACATTTTACAACCCTATCCTGGACAACTATTGCAACATTGAGTCTCAGAAAATACCAATCACCAATTACTATCAAGGAAGTACTTGCAGGCAGTACAATTCACTGCCGGAGCCAGTACATTTTACTGCCTGATTCTAATGCCAGGTCATTTGCCAGGGCAGTACTGTATGGCAGTACATTCCATTGCAAAAATCATCAAAAATCACTGCATTGCATTACTGCCCTGTGGTACCAGCAAAAATTACTATAATTTGCTATCGTACAGTACTGAATTCTGCTACATACCGTACTGCCAGGAAATTTTGTATTTTACTGCCTGCGGCACTAGAACTGAAAAAATTAAAATAGTAATTTTACTGCCTCAGGCACTACATTGCTCAGGCAGTGATTTTTACTGCCTCAGGCAGTAAATTTACTACATTTTTTGATCTCAAACTCAGTAGTGACTACAATCCACCTATACTGCTGGTTTGCAACCATTAAGCTGCAACAAAAATCCATACAATATGATAGAAAAAAACCTACAAGTACATTGGTAGAATCTACTTCCGACTATGGAATTATTCCAGTCTATCGACTGCTTCAAGCCATTGTCGGGTCTGGTTGTAAACCAGTGGGTAGGCTGGTTTCAACCAGCTGATGTGCTGGTTTTCAACCAGCACTCACTGTGCCTGGAACCAGCCAGCCCACTGGTTTACAGCCAGCCCCGACACTCTCTGTACTACCGCACTCGCTGGAATGACCCATCACTAGGACTAGACGATACCTCTGGTTTTAAACCATCCCATACTGGCCCAGGCACACTGGTTGCAAACCAGCTCTGCTACTGTACTCTACCACTACAAATTCTAGTTTATTTCTACTCGCTAGCGATCATATATCCACTGGGCGCACTGGTGGCACACCAGCACTCACTGTGCTTACAACCAGCCTGCCCTATGGTCATATTCCATCTCCAACACGGGTATACTCCACTCCATTGGCTGGTCTAGATCCAGATCACCTAAAATTAACCAGCACAGTACGCTGGATCATAACCACCGTCCGACCCACCGCCGTGGCCTGGTGCAAACCAGTACCCCCTGGCCAAACCATCTAATCCACTAGTTTTCAACCAGGCGACCCGTACTGTACATACACTGGAATTTCACCAGCAAATTTACTAAAATATTCGATGGGGCTTATCCAGAGGTTGGGGATCGTTTTAACCAGCGACGTGGCCTGGTTTTCCACCACTGTACGAACTAAAATCTGGGCTGGAAAAATAGTCATTTTTGCTCATGCTGTGCAGCCATCCTTCGGGGTCCGCGTTGTGCGCGTAGTTCGTAGGGGTCGCGCGCGCTGCGGTTCGCGTTCGGTTTCCGCGCGCAGCGACGTTCGCGCGTTCAATATTTTGCTCCTCGCGGGAGTCCATCGTAGTGACGATTAGGTTGTGGACTTGCGCCCTCATCTGAGCCGTCAATCCACGTGATTGGCCCTTGATAGCGCGGTCCACCGCAGCTCGTACTTCAGCCTGGAGCATGCTTTGGAACGTAGGGTCGTCCACTACTTGTCGAACCAGGCTCGGAAGCGTTGCGGACAGCGTAGCGTGCGCGTCGGAAACGCGGAACTCGGCCTCGCGCTTCGTTGCGGCGCCGTCGTCGGACGTTTGCGCGTCGTCGTCAATGCTCGCGAGCGCTTGCGTCGGTAACGGCGGCCACGGGGAAGCGGTAGGGTCAGGGATATGTGAAGCGACCAGCGCGTCGACTGCGTGCGTTTGCGACGCGACTGGCGGCGGTTCGGTCGGCGCGTTCGATCGCTCGGGCGCGGATGGATCCATCGGCGCGGTTGCGTTCGATCGTCGCCTAGGGAAAAGGGAAAAAGGGATGATGGGGGAGGAGAACGGGGAAGTCGGCGCGCGTCAGTATCTCGCGTCGGCGCGTCGAAAAATTGGCAAGTAAAAAGGGAAGCGCTTCCCGAAAATTGTCTGCGTATCGGGCGCGCGTAGTAAGGGTGAGGGGGACGAGTTCGCTCGCAGGAGGGCTTCTTCCTCGCTCGGAACGCGTGAAGACGGGTCTCGATCGCTCGCGAACCCAATATTTTCGGCACCGCCGAACCCGCGTTAGGGTTGCGAACTAGCGCGCGCACGCGCTGTGTCTTCGATCGCGTCGTTCCGCGTGGCGAATCGTCGTAGTAGAGGTAGGGTAGTTATACAAACCAGAGAGGCTATAGCACCGCTTCCGGGATAGCGATACGCGCGCACGCGTCAATCGCCCTCGCTGTCGCGCACGACGAACGGATAAAGGAGGAATTAGAGTAAGCGATAGGTTTGGCGTCCCGTGTTTTCCCCAAGCGGAGTTTCTGTGCTTCGCTGAGTTCGCACGTCGGTTCGCGCAATTCTAGGTCGAGAGACCAGTTGTAGGACCAGCCGGGGTGGCGATCGCTAAGGGAGTTCTAGAATTGTAGCCGTGTCAGGGCGAGGTAAACCGTAACGCGCTGGTTGAACTTGCGTTCGCGCGTCGCTCGGTCGCGCTGGCGAACGGGTGGTACAACGGCGGAACGCGTAGGGAACGATCGCAACACGGGATTCGCGGCCCGGCGCAAGTCGTGATCTCAGGGTGAGATCACCGAGTAAACTCGAGCACAACGCGATCCACACAGGGGTCGTAAATCCCTGGTCTAGTGGCGTGCGACGCAACGCGCGCTATCGCGGTGCGACGCGGCTCGATGATCGGTTTATGCGCAGCGCGCACGCGAACGTCGGCGATCGTGAGCAACCCGCACGCAACGTTGTAACGCAATCGGTCCTCGCGATTCGCTAAACGCTTAACTCGTAGCTGCGAAGATGCTGGCTGTTTATTGGTAGGTGCGAAGCTGAACGACCATTAGTAGCTAACTACTCAGGACAGGTTGTCCTTACGTGGCCGGCCGGCGGCCGCTCGCTCGCACGCAAAAAGGGAAATATTTGGGAAAAAGACTTTCGTCATAAAAAACCCAAAAGGGAAATAAAAGGGAAATTCGTACAAAGCGCTACACGTGGCGCCGGGCTCGCGGTTTCGTGGCAACGTACGCGCGCACGCGCTCGCATCCACGCTCCGTGACACATAATCAGAACGCCACGCGTACGCTCGCTTACTAACTAACTAAGATAGATGCACGCGAACTCATCCCGACGCAATCGCAGCGAACGCGCGCGCGTCGACGAAATAAATTGCGTCACAGTGACGGCCTATACCGCAGTCGAGTTCCTCTATACTCTCCTCTGTACAGGTTGCACCAACATCGAGCATTTGAAATCGGGGATCCTCACGGCGAACTATGCCACCATGACCACCTTCGTCTTTCTCCAACGGGTGGCTTGAACTGTATCTGAATCAGACGATATCACGATAATTTCTTCCGCCTGGGCGCTCCTCGATTTCGCGCTTGGCTGTGGGATTTCTGGTGAACTGTTCATCGTCTGGTCTTCCACTGCCACTGTTTCAGTTCCTTCCATGGGTGCCCCATAATTTTCTGTTCCTTGGGTAACCTTTGTCTCTTCCTGGATGTCCATCCCTTGACTGGAATGGGGGGCCCGTTTCGGAATATTTGCACGTCCGGATCTGTATCGCCGAACACGAGGAAATGGCGATTCGCCTGCGTAGCTCTCCGCTCGTTTCCGCTTAGCAGACCAACTGCTAACTATCTTCCCGACACGTGCATCCACCCACACAAAATCTCCCGAATCGGCACTACGGCCTGGAGAAAGATTTGGTCGCCTCGACCCCCGCCTTTGCGACTGGTGTGCTGGTACAGCTGACCAGTCGGCGGATTCAATAATCGCAGCAAACTTCCGTAGATCTCGGGCACCATCCACGCCGAGGACAACGCAAAATGGGAGGGTATGGAATGCGGAAAGCACCTTCGGGGGGCAATACCACAATCTCCCGGTATCGTAGGCGTCCCACACTAAGTACATTGCAATATTAATTACCCACTGCGTACGGTGCACTACCCACCAACCTGAATCAGGATTATGTAGAAGGACAGAGCCCGCATACGCGAGAACGGGTGGGAGCTCCGCCCAAAATCCCTGGGGCATCTCCCAGTCAACCCACCAGTGGGGAATTCGGACGTACCGTCCGTCGAGCGCTGAACGTGCCATGCAGTCCACTTCCACGTTATGCCAGGGGACAAAATAGCCCAACTCCATCCTACATTTCCGCTCATAGCGGACGGTATCATTCCAGAAGGTGCTAAATCCTTTCTTACGCGACGTATAGTCAACGGGGAGTATTGAACCATCCCAGAGAATGGCCTCTGGACTAACATCAACTGCTATCCGAGACTCCTCCAACCTCTCCACGAGCGGATCAGCTCGCCTCATCGCTCGCGCATATCGCACTTCGTCGTTGGTCCGAGCCTTCCATAGGTCGTATCGCTCGAAGTTCCTAAAGTAGGGACCAGAAATCAATCCCATCTTGAACTGGTCGCTTCAACCATTGCGACCCGACAGTCAACAAGTCGTTTCATGCGCCACCACCTTCCACGTCGCCACACCCGCTTAGTCGACTCCAAATCTTGATCTTTAACGGCGATTCGCCTGCACCATTCAAAGCTGTAAATGGCAGAAGCGGGAATTCCCCCGGAAGCAGGCCTCGGTCGTCTACATATTCCGCCAAGCGAAACGCGTACAGGGAGTGAGGCCGAAACCAAGGGGCGCAACTGTGGAGACGAAGGTCATTAGGCCTCGAAAGCAACTCTTCTCGTTGAGGAAACATTGAAAAAAAAGAGTGGGGCTTCTACTGAAACAGAATAGCTCTGAAGCATGGAGCAATGAGAACATCTCCAGGTTACAACCAGTGGCGCTCCTCTTGAGTAAGGGGGGATGTGGTGCAATGCCAAGTGGCGGGTCGCCTTGCATGATGTACCACTTTTAAACTGTGTAATGGTTTTTCTGAAAACTTTTACTTTCCAAACCTTTCTGATATTTATGCTAATTACAGTGACACACTGGACTCGATACACGTGGAACCAGTGGCACACTGTGATACACAGTAACCCTGTTGCACAAGAAACTGACTCTGCGTGTACCACGCCTGCCACGCCATTCATTTAGGGTTTTTCCGACCGCCCTGCTGTACCAGTATTTAGCCTATCCACTGACAACCGTAGAAGTTCACTTAGGGCTGGCCACCGTGCTGTAACATAGTATTTATTTTACGGCGGATCGCCCAGTTCTTCGATTGTAAAGTTACCGGAAGTTCGGTTGTCATTTTTGCTCCCAAGGTGCGTTTCGCCGTCTGAGTCAGCCTGCTTCTCCCTTGGCTATAGTACTTGGCACCCTTCCGGTACCCGTTCGTCGCTGATCCAGCGTTTGCCCTTGGCACTCCACCCGCTGTATCAGCATTATCCCTTACCACGCGCAGCCTGTGGCGCGCGTGCCCCTCTATCAGGAGTCTTCGGCCTCTTGGTGTACCGCCAGACCTGATCGTGTTGCTTCGCTCCCATCCTGCGGATCGCAGTACTTCTTGCTTACTCCGCCTGTGGCTATAGTGCGTGGCACAAGTCAGGCCTTACTCTTGCCGCTGTATCAGCGCCTCCGGCATCGCCGTCTCGCTGTACCAGCTTCTCCTCTACCCTTTCAGGGTCTCTCCCCTGCACGTGCCACCAGTGGTGCACTTGCCCACTCACCCTTTTCCCCCTACCAGGTACCCTCGCCTGCTCTGTGGACCACCATTCACGCTGTATCAGCTCCCCTTCATTTCCTTCTCGACTGTTGGTCATTCCCCTCACACACTAAGTGTCCGTTGACACCTGGTGTATCACCGTCACACACTACCACTTCAGTGCACCACTGATCCAGTGTTTGCGCTATCCCTTCTACCCCTTTAAGGTTGGCCTGACAAGCCAATCTCTCACCTGCAAATCAGTATCACTTGAACCAAGATTCTCGACGTACCGTCTGTGTGGCCTTACAACCCACAGTCAATCAGGCGATCCGCCTTAGCTCTACTACCTCTACCCTGAGCCTGACTACCGAGACAGGAGTGCTCGAACACCTTGCGGTGCTTAGCCGAATCGGCTCACTACCCTAAGTCGAATCGACAGCTCGGGCATTGCACTACAGTTAACACTATACGACACCAGTGAATTGCTGGGAGAAAATCGGAAGTTGTCTGCAAAATACCGTCATGCATTTTTCGGTACTTTGCAGCTTTGCCTTGAAGGATCACTACTGGTGACCATACTGTTCCATCTGCAGACACTACAGGCATAACATTAACATGTTGAGAATTTGAAGCCCACTTCAGCTCTTTAGAATTGCTTCTACATCCTTTAGAACGCCCAAAAAGAGCTTTAGCTCTCCCCTGATACCTGTTGTGGGTGCTGAATCCGCTCTCGTCAACATTGAATATTTGGGCACCGCTTGTTATCTGATATTCACGATAAATTTGATGGCTTCTGGCAAAGTGCGTTGCTAATTTCTTTGCTGACATTTCATCCGCTCGTGTTTTTTCAAGGTTTGCACGGCGTTTCAGAGAAAGATCTGTGTGCCTTCGCATAAACTTTCGAATGAACGAATCTCTTGGTATTCCATTTCTGAATGGCAATTGCGTTTGGCGACCTATTGGTAGGTTTTGTACAAATATTCCTATCATGTCTTTCAGACATTGACGGGAAAGTGGCGTGCCATTCCGTGAGAATTCGATGACAGCCCTCACAATTTCGTTCTCTTCTTGAGACGTCAGGACAGGCTTTCTTCCCCTCCTCTCTCCTCCTATCTCCAGTTTTCCAAGCATGGATCTCTGGAGCTGAGTATTCGAGATGTTACATTACTTCGCTGCTTGTCGAATCGAGCATTTCGATGTAAGAACCAATTGTCGAGCAGCCTCAAATCTGGATAATTTCAGATTTTTTAAAGCGGCTGAGTGCATCACCATTATCCTTCGATTAGCCAGGATACCGAATCCTCAGAAAGGAGTTTGGGGAAGGCCGGATGTGGAATTGCTACTCACAGAATGATGGAACTGCACCAAGCAGACCGTTCAATATAATGCTAACGACAGAGGTCCAACGGACATAATTTGAGAAGCCAGTAGTCCATTGGTTTGGGTGCTAGAGTACTTCGCGCCATTTCAGCCGGTTACTCACATGACAAACATCGATTTTTTTACCATAAAGTTGACCCAAATTACCACGGCTGATCCAAAATAGGATGTCTTCTGATACTTGCAAGAGACACTCTTCTCACAGAAACTTTCCTTGGTGAAGTCACGCAGAGTTACGAAAATCCACGTGTACGGAATGTGCGTTTTTCAGCTTGGTGTGCGGTAAAGGCCCAGAGCATGTTTTTTCAATATTAGAATATCTGGCCAATGCGCGTGCGAAACGTGTCCATAATCGCAGGACAAAGCGTTTTTATTGGTACAAGTGTTTCGCAGAACAACGGTACGCTATTGGCGCAAACTGCAGAACAAAGCGACGTGGTTGCCCGATAGTGTACCGCGCCTACCGCCGGTAGATTCTCCACGGGCCCTCAACGATAAGTTCTAAAATTGCCCGCGTACCAGTGATGCGTCCGAGACTGGAAATGTTGGTAAAAAGGCCATTGGTAGTCCGCACGTTTTAGTGTTTGATTTATGTTAAGTGAATCAGTACCTCCCGTCGTCCAGACGGTTAAGGTATGTTTGTATTTATACTATTTGGCCTATGTTACGTGTAAACGTGTATACATTTGATGGTCCTTGATGTTGTATTGGCGCGCAGTGGCATTGTGTTGTTTAGAAGTTTGATGGTCCTTGACACTCCCCCTTGGCACTGTGGGCCAATGCATCCGGGGTTTTCGTGAGAGGTAGGATATATAGTTGTTCCCTTAGACGGTTCAGGCGCAGTCTGTTGAGGGGTTTGGTTAGTAGGTCAGCGAGCATGCTTTGTGTACCAGTATGGCGTAGTTCGACATGGCCTTCCCGGACAGCCTCTTGGATGTGGTGGTATTTGATGTCGATGTATTTACTGCGCTTGGTAGGGCCCGTCTGGGAGGCAATCTTGTACGCGCTGAGATTGTCCACATATATAATTGGTTTAGGCTGTGTTTGTGGCAGGGGTAGTTCGGCAAGGAGACGCTGGAGCCAGAGCGTTGTGTGTGTGGCCTCGGAGCAGGCTTTGTATTCTGCATCGCAGGTTGATGTGGAGACAGTCTTTTGGCGTGTGGATGTCCATGTTAGGGGGGAGTTATTTAAGAGGGTGACAGTGCCAGTTATGGATCGGCGGGTGGTTGGATCGTTTGCATAGTCAGAGTCAGAGTATGTGTGGAGGTGTAGATGGGCATTCTGGTCTGTGCGGGAGAAGAGTATGCCTGTGTTCTGTGTGTGCTTCAGGTGTTTGATTAGCCGTTTAAGGTGATTCCAGTGTCTGGTAGTTGGTTGGGCGGCGGAGCGTGCTAGGGTGCTGACGGCAAATGCAATGTCTGGTCGCGTGCTGTCGGCAATGTATCTTGCTATGCCTAGAGCTTTTCGGAAGGGGGCTCCTATTGATTTATCCTCGGTTTCTCCCTCCATCATGGGGTGTAGCATCGCTCCATCGGAGAACATAGATGGGGAAGGGGTGCATTCGACCATGTTGGTTTCGATGAGAAGGTGTTGTATGGTATGTGATTGTGAGATGTGTATACCATTGGGTAGGTGTGTTATTCGCCAGTTCAGGTATTGTGTGGGTTTCCCTAAACGTTTAGTGTTGTATTTGAGGGATAGTATGTGGTACAGGTTGTCTAGGTGGCATTGGTGGGTGCTTACGACCAGGAAGTCATCGACAGTGACTGTGATGAGAGTGTAACCAGGTTCATGAGATTGAAAGAAGAGGCAAGGGTCAGATGTAGTTGGTGTAAACCCGTGTGATTTTAGGTGGGAGGTCAAGTGGGATGTGTAGGTGTGTCCAGCTTGTTTTGTGCCATATATGTTTCCTCTCAGTAACCCAACGCAACCTGGATGTTTCAATGTACCATCGAACGATGGGGGTTGGTGAACATATACTGGTTCGGAGTGTTCGAATTTCTCGTGGAGAAAAGCGGCAGATATATCAAGGTGCTCAGAGAGGAGGTCATATTGAGCCGCAAGGGATAGGAGGAGTCGCACAGATGCCTTGTCCGCTGTGTATGTGGTCGTTTTGGTTGGGTCATAGTGGGTATTCTCCTCCATGAGATCACCACGTGCTGTGCAGCGTACTTTCCTGGCGGTGATGTTACCATCATGATCTCTTTTGTAGGTGAAGTTGATTTTGAGTGGCAGGATTCTTGTACCTGGTGGTATATGCGTGCGGGGGATCCATTGGATGGTTCCGTGTGTTTCCAATTGCGTGATTTCAGAATCGTAGGCAATTCTCCATAGGTTTGAGTCAGCCATTGTGCGGGCTTCCTTGAGGTGACGGGGTCCGGTTAGGGGTGGAGGTTTGGATTTGGGTGAAGTGTTGATGGAGAAGCATAGTGTGTTGTTCATTACCGGATCTGTCGCGGGGGCGTATTCCCGGAAGTTTGGTATTCTAGTTTTTTCTTCTCGTCCATTTTGGAGGTTGAGGACGATGATGTGCGCTTCATCAATGCCGGTGAGGTAGCGGCATGGGAATGATCGTGGTTCTAGTTTTAGTTTGGGGGCGGTGACCGTGCATGTGCCAAGTTGTCCGAACGCAAATAGGTCAGGTGTTCTTGGTGGTCTACCATAAAAGGCGGTGAACGGAGTGGTTTGGATGGTATCATGGAAGGTGTGGTTGTAGTGGTAGTTGGCATCATGTAACGCGTACTCCCAGAATTGTTCCGGGAGGTTGCTATGGGATAGATTCGCGCGGGTTGTATCCATGAGTGTGCGGTTGAGACGTTCTGCAATGCTGTTTTCTTGAGGAGTGTGGGGTGTTGTGGTTATTAGTTGGATTCCTCGTCGAGCATATTCGTGTTGCATAAACGTGGACGTGTATTCCTTGGCGTTGTCGGTGCGGAAGAATTGTGGGAAGTGGCCAGTGGCTGTTTTGATCTGTTCGAAGATTTCGAGAATATGAGAGGTTATTTCAGAACGCTTCTTTAGGAATACAACAACGGAGAATCGTGAACGGGTGTCCACGAATGTGGCTGCATAGACGTTTCCTTTAGTGGAGGGGGTGCTGAGTGGTCCACAAATGTCGGAACTGATATGGCGTCCGACCTGGTGGTTGTGAGTGGAGGAGGAATGTGGAGCGCGGGTTTGTTTACCTTCGGCGCAGGCACTGCATGTCAGTGAGTTGATTAGAAGGTCTTTTGGGATGGACATTCCAGGGAGGAGTTGTTTGCGGGACATTATCCGCATTTTGTTTGGGCTAATGTGACCGAGTTTCAAATGCAGAGAGTTTGTTTCTATTTCTTGCATGCTCGGTTTATTATGTGGGGAAGGTGATGGGTTCAATAGGGATGTAATAGGTCTCGTTGGTGGCCTATAACTTTCAGGAATGAGTGTAGATAGTGGCTTATCTCCCCCTGAATATTGAGGGGCAGGAACAGTTGGTACAGGTGTATGTGGGAGGGGTGAGTTGGAAGCAGTGGTGCACGGACGCTTGGGTGAATAGTCAGCATCATTGAGAGGGGTTGGGGGGTCAGCGGGAATGGTAGATGCATTGGACAGTGTGGATAGGGCGTTTATGGGTATTGGGGTAGTGTCGATTTGGTATAAGCCGTTTTTGAATGTAGCACGTGCTACGATCGTTTCTGGTTTTGGATTATTTGTGTTATTGAGCACATATGCATTGGAAGCCTGGAAGAGGACACTGCCGTGTTTTCTAGCCAGTGTGTGTACCGATACCAGGTTCTGATTGAGTTGGGGGGAGGCGACAGCATCCGGTATTGACAAGACTCCATGGCTCGTGGGTATGAGGACTTCACCTGAGTGAGTGATGTCAATTTTCTGGGAGGCAGTGTGGGATTCGGTCGGGATTAGAGTTGGTTTCATTTGTGGTGATGGGTCTGAGAGGTGTGTGGGGTGTGCGCCACTGTCGAGGTAATACGTACCGTGATGTTCATGCGGGTCGTGGGGGTTTGATTGATGTTGGGATGGAAGGAGTGATTGTAGGAGAGCATATTCCTCAGAGGGTATGGTGACAGTAGACTTACTGTGCATGTGATCCTGTTGATGGTGTTTCAGTGTTGCTGGAGTGTAGCGTCGGATTTTGAGTTGTGCTCGGCACTCGTTGTCTCCATGGGTTGGTGTGCCGTGGAAGTTGCACCAGGGTCCATTGTAGGAAGGAGGCTTGTTCTGGCGAGGGCGTTGTCTGCCAGTGGATGTGTGTTTTGGTGCGAAGTGGTGTTGTGGGGGGTACGTTTTGGATGCGTTAGGGGGGTAATTGTGGCGTTGGTAATGGGTCTCAAGTCTATTGGCAAAGTCTTGGATGGAAGTAGGTGGTGCTTGTTCCATGATGGTGGCTAGGAGGCCATATTGGGGGTTGTCTATTATTCCATTAATCATGAAGTGAATTGTAGTCGCTTCATTTTCAATGTTCGGGAATCCGGCATTCAGCATCCTGGTACGGAGGGATTCATGGGCTTCGATGTATTGCGAAGGGTCATCTCCAGGGTGTAGTTTGATGAGTCTAGCTGCCGTGAGTAGGGACGTGTGACTTGTGGCGTTTTTGTTGTTGACATGGTGACGCACCGCATTGATGATATCAAATGGTGTGGCGTCTAACGAGCCACGGGGAAGTTTTGCGAGGGTGTCCATTGGGATGCTGCGGTGAAGGAGAGATCTTAACTTAGTTTGTTTCAGACTCTCGCTCTGTGCAAGTGAAGGGTCTGTGGGCTGTGATGGGTTTCCCGTAATGTGATTTGTTGCATCTATAAGCTCAGCATTAGTTTTGAGAGCACTGAACCAGAGATCGTAGTGGTTTGTGTCCAGTAGTGGTTGGTGAAGGTCGGAGAGAGAGGTCGTCATTGTGGTGTTATATTGGTGGTAGTGCTGTGGTGGAGAAGAGGTTTGTGGGGAGGGGAGTGTAGGTGTTGGGTTCGGGTTGGGTGGACGGCCGGTCAATGGGTAGTTCCGTGTCTTGAAAGAGGCTGTAGGGGTGCGACGGAGATTGTAGGGGAGGTCGGATCGGTGTGATCGCTTCGCCAGGGTGGTTGTGGCTTGCTGAATGGGGGAGAGTGGTAGGGTATAATTTGTAGCGGCAGAGGCTACAGTATTGTCGGCGGCGGTGGCCGGTGGTGAGGCAGCGGAAATTGCTGGTAGTTTGGGCAGCGGCAAGGGCTGGTGGGGGATGTGGAGAGGACGGGAGGGAGTGAAATGCGCAGTGATAGACGTCTGGGCCTATAACCTGTTAAGTGAATCAGTACCTCCCGTCGTCCAGACGGTTAAGGTATGTTTGTATTTATACTATTTGGCCTATGTTACGTGTAAACGTGTATACATTTGATGGTCCTTGACAATTTATCCAAAAGATATAGTAAGCAATACTTTTTCGTTTAAGATTTGGTGCTCTGGCCAACTATGTGCAACATCGATGATAGACCCAACAGATAGCCCATTAGTCTGCCATGAGATCGTCTGTACTCTGGTCATTCTTATCTGCACCTGCTCCTACAACGCAATTCTCAAAGTCTTCCACAGCTTGATCACCTGGATGTGAAAAAAAACCAACATGTCCTTCCTCCCCACGCATTACCCTTTGCAGAGAAATTTCTTTTTCACCAGAAAACGGGCCATTAGATTCTTGTAATATATTTGATGTACAGTCATGCCCCAGCACCTCCTTGAGCATGTGATATGAACAGTCAACAATATTCCCACGTTTCAGTACAACCAAACTAACCACGAGGTTGACCGCGAATACAACTGCGAGAACAACGCTCAGAGGAAGAATGTTGACGAATGGAGTGTTCATTAACACATCAACGACACAACCAGTGGTGCTGTTTTTAAAGAAAAGGTCATATCTGACTTGAGGCTCACTGACTTTCTGCAAATTCATCGAAGATACGAAGAACAACACCAATGGCTGAACAACTTCAGATGGAAAATAGCTGCAATTTTGAATGCGACTGAATTTCTGAATAGTACCCGGGGTACTGGGTTCAACGACTTCCACTTCTCCCATAATGCAATCAGGATTGAGAATGCTAAGGCCATTCTCGAGGGTGTGAATAAGATCGTCCACACTAAACTGACTTTGTAGATCTGTGAAGTAAGAACTCCCGGAAGCATCATGCCACACTAGAAAGGAAGTAAATCCTTCACATTCTCCGTTTCCGCTAAAATACACAGCAACTGCCCCTTGAAACATTCCTACAAATATAGCATGCGGATTAAACAATGGACCTCTGCTCGATATCTTGCGGACGCTGCAGAAATCAAGAGAAGTCGAGACTGTACCAATCTGACTCACAAGTGGCACATCTACACAAAAGGCACTTCCATTTTCCTCACCGGGCTTTACCCCTTGTGATGAATTCAAGAAGACAGCCAAGTCGCCATCTCCACATCCCGAGAACACAATCTCTCGTGGGATGGTTACTGCGATGGAGCCAATTGTTGCAACTAAAAAAATTAGTCGTGCACACGTGGGCCAAAATAGAAGCTTGAAATTGGTTTGCTGTTCATGTCGTTCCCAGTGCTTTTCACGGTAAGGATATCTTCCTCGAAGCCATGAAACAACTCGAATTGGGTCTGAAAAGCCGGAATAGATAGTGAAGCGGCGGAAGGAGTTGAAAGAGAAATGAGAACGAGGAGTTTGTTGGATGAGTTTGGAGACGATTGAAGATAAGTTGAAGAGGATGAGTGAAATGAGTGTGGCGGAGACAAAGACGTTGAGGACTTCACTCTCAAACTGGAAGGATGTGAAAGTAGTCTCGATAGTGATGTCTACTGGGTCACTTAGAACCATTGTGTTGAATGTTTTTCTGTTGCTCTATACTTTCGTTGTGACCCTGTCCTTATATTTTTATTACTTTCGATCGGCGAATTTAAACCTATGGGGATACGCTTACGCGTGCAGGAAGGCTGCCCTTGTGGAGATGGAAAAAATTTCTGATTGTATCATTCACTTAAGCTAAGTGCCACCCTGTTGTATGCTCGCTGCGTTATTCTGAATCGCAGGGGAGGACAGATTCGATTGGGTGGAGGCCCCTCGTTTGCAGCTAGACAGTTTCTGCTTTCCCAGTTTGATACCATGTTTTTGGGAGATATCCAGTGTGATACATTACTGCTTTCTCAACAAAGCATAAAATTTGTCTTGTTGAGAAGAGCGTAGTCAGTGAGAGCAACGAATATTTATCTTTGTGAATCCAATAAAAAAATGCGTTGTTGTCAATTCAACTGACATAAAATGAGCATTGTGCGCTCTACAACTGTATTAACATATGTCAACTTCAGTTGTGAATCTGCAGCGCTTCAATATCATGCTCGCTAAGCTGTACTTAACGTTCAAGTTTTTTCTGCCAACGTCCGATGTGGTATTGTGATTAAATCCGATTCATCTCGTCTCCTCACTGCATCTCCCTTCCCAAAAACACCCTACAATGCCTATCAATGACCCTGTGGATGTCACCCCAGCCTCCTCATTTTCTTCTTTCCAATTCCAAAACGAAATCCTCAATATCCTCATCTCTTCCATAATCATATCTCTCATTCTCTTCAACATCGAATCTTTGATCTCAAAACTCATGCAGCAAACACCACGCTACCATTTTTCATTTGACACTTTCCGCCGCTTCATGCTGTTCAGCAGCAGTGAAGATCCCATTCGAATCATATCCTTCCTTCGAGGAAAATATCCATTCTATGCAAAACACTGGAAACAGTATGAGCAGCATATCAATTTCAAACTTCTTCTCTGGCCCCTCTCTGCTCGGATGTTTCTGCTTGTGGTGGCAGTCGGTTCTATCGCGGCAGGAATTCCGCGGGAGGTCATTGTTTCGGGGTGCGAAAAGGGAGATTTTCGGGTCGCCATGGATTTTGCGCCCACTGGAGAGGCAATTACTGAACCGTTTTGTACAGAGGTTCCTCTTGTTACTTCAATAGGAAAAACGACATCCACGCTCAGATACTGCACAGTCCCAAGTTCCGGCGTTCCTTCTAGCGAAATAGGATCACGGAGGCTGAATGTGCAGTTCCAAGAAGATGGAAGTCATGTATGGGCAATTGAGGACCCCGAATTTGCTTCTGGGACGATGTCATATTTTCAATGGAAGAATCGTGAGGGAAGATCTTTCTACGCAATGCCCAACAATTCCATTTCGTCAGAACAGTTTCTGGATGTACTAGCTCTAGGCCCTTCACGTCTCGGGTTGACCTGCGAACGCGGCTCCACAAAAATGATCGGAACTGGAAATGGAACAATAGCTGGAGCGACCAGTGTGCTCACTGGAGAGTGTGTGAGCATTAGTCAAGATCTAGGGGTTGCCGCTATGATTGATGTTGTGCGTATATCATTTTACATCGAGAAAGTGGATGAAAGGCAGACGAGATACGACCCGGCACGCCAGCAACTCACGACAGAATGTCCAATTGAGATTTCGGTTATCAGACCACTCGTTGATATTTTTGTTCTACTGGTCACTCTGGTTGCGATAGTAGTTTTCAACATGGTTGTTGGACTACTTCTCTCGAAACGTGGCAACATCACAGACAGTTGGTACCACATCGTGAAGGAGACTCTTGGGTACGATTGTATGTCCAATGTAATCGAAGATTCGAAAGGAGATTATTCCGCTACAAAAGCAGTTCGGATGCAGCGGGTGATTCGCAATGACCACGGTCATGTGGGGTTTGTGGGAGAGCATAATGACGACGAGGTCGATGACTTTGAGAGAGACACATTAGTGTATTAAGCTTAGTTTGTACTGAGTTTGAGATGACACCCTATCACGGAGATATGTTGATGCGTGCGGGCAGTTGGCATGACATCTATGCCACTAAGGCTCTTTCTGGTGGGTGAGAATTATGGACTGCAGTAGATTTCAGGACGGTGTGACTTGTATGGTTTGTTCAGAATTTCAGAAGAATATATACTAAACATGCCCTATTGGATTTCTTCAAACGTTACAAAGTTGATATGATTGGCCTGATGCCCTTGGATTCTGGGTTACCCCGAGAGTAAATAAATTGTATTGGCACAGTTGAATTTCCAGCTTGGAAAAGCACAAAATAACACCACGAGTAACGCGAGCGACAGGTCGATGGATGCTCAAAAAAAGGTCTTGTAATCGGACAATCGTCTTCGCCAACTATGGAAACCTCTCAGGCGCCATCGCACATGAACGACCGACTGTCCAACACCGTACCCCAATATCTTGTCCGTCTTGCACACGAGCCGTCCGTCGGATTGCATTTTCTAGCAACGCACGCACAGTCGCGCGCTGCTCCAGCTTTCTACAACGTGCGCACGACGATTGAGCATCGTAACGGTCGCGTTTCAGAGGCTATTCTCGACACGCGTGATGCGTCCGCCACTCTAAATCTACACGGTACCACTGCAGTTGAGTCCCTCGCCGTCTTGACGCAGACCCTGAGACAAACTACGCTCCACCTCGAGCAAAAGTATACCGAAAGTCGTAGAGGTTGAAATTTGTAGAGTCATTTTCGGTGGAAAGAAAGCGCGATTGTGCAATCCTGGTATCTCGCGTTACTGGGTACCCAGCCCCGTAATGCTGCAGTGCAGGGTAATTGAAGCACAGGGCTGCGACGACCAACAACGTCCAACTAGTCAATTGTTTTTGTGGGCTTCCGCTGCTTCACATGCCCACCCGGTGTTCCCATTCCATTTACATATGTGTACAAGTTGCAAGAAAATATTGTTGTACAAGAGCAGCCATACTTGAAGTTAGAGAAATATACATAGTTTTACCGTCAGCTAAGCTCCGAACTGTTGGACCGTATCGGTCAGTGTCAGTTGGGTTCGGTAAACGAGGAGCAATTCAACGCTTGCAGTTGCTGAAAACGAGGAAATAACAATGTTCTGTAGCCATGAGACCTTCCAACTGCCCATTGTCCCCATCTGCAATGTCATCATGTGTTCAACACAGGTGAAGACTATGGATAGGAAATAAGCTGTTTGGATTGAAAGCTCTCCAATGCCAATTTGCTCGCTTTCCCTCGACGAGACACAAAGCTGGCAACACAAGTTTCACATTCTGCAAAGGAATGCGACGACCCTTCACGGCAACTTTCTGCAAATTCCAGCAGTTCTCAATCCACAAAACGTCCAAAAGCGGACAACCTGAACAATCGATAGACTGTAAATGATCGTAGCCTACTAGTTTCAATGCTTCAATCGTAGTTCCATTGAGGTCGAGTTTGCGCAGCTTAGGCAGCACGATTTCTGGAATCGCAAAATTAATCGTTGACGAAAATGCAACCGGGTTGATACTGCGCGCGCCGAACAGTGACAGCTCTTCTAGATTCTGAAAGGACAATGATGCTGGACTGGTCAGATCGGACGTCAACATATGAAGCGAGCGACAACCGGACAAATTCAATTTTCGAATTCGTAACGGCACGTTCATTTGCTCGCCACCCTTGGCGTGGAATTGAAAATTTACCAGACTTGTACAATGTGACAAGTTGAGCTGCTCAACGTCGAACGCGGCTGGCGGATTACACGCTTTTCGATAAATGTGGAACGCGGCCAGGTTGAGACAACCGGTCAAACTAAGCTGATTTGTGGGTGGATCATGTGTCGGCGTCCAATGCACGTTCTTCACGGACGGGCACTTTGTGACAAACACGTTTTGCGCAACGGGTGTGTACAACAAATTAGTGACACCAAGCCCGGTGACAGAACGGGAACGCGCGATATGTATTGCGTGCAATCTATGCGTCGGCGAGTTGGCAACAGCGCGTCTACAACCGGCGCCTATCTCTGCGAGCATATCATCTGAAATGCAATCATGACCGGCCATGCGTAGCGTGCGAACGGCGGGGCATCGCTCGAGGAGGCGGACGACATTTGCGCCGGAGACGGGCAGTGTTGAAATCTCCAGTTCCTGCAATTGGGACGATTGGAAATAGGCGGCCACAAAGGCGGCGATATCCTGCATGAGGTCCATGTACGGCCATTTGTGCATGGTGAGCACGGTCAGTTTGGGGAATTTGAGCAGCGTTGTCACGACGGATATGAGAGTGGGCGGACTGGCGCGCGTGTTGTTGGTGCGATACAATGCGCCGAGGTCGATGCGATGGACGTGATCGATGACGCTCTTGGCGACACGACGCCACTGCGAGGAGACTTGGAGCGCGGAGAGAATGGCCATGGGTCCGGCGTGGAGTAGGACGGCCGCGAGCGCATGGTCGTCGACGAGGGTGGGATTGCGGGGACGGGTGGGGGTTGGTCGGCGCGGGGATGGGGGTTTCTGGAGGGGGCGGATGAGGATTTTGGGGAAGGATGCGTTCGCTCACCTTTTGGCAGACGCTCTATTGTGGACTTTGTCGACTTTCTGCCCATGGGGTTGAGATGTGGCGGACGTGCGGATGTGGACGATGATGATGACGAAAGAGTGGCGCTCGATAATTATCCAAGTTATGTACTATGATAACAACTACTGTAATAATAAAGATTTTGGGGGGTCAAGGCGACAGCCAATGGTTTATTGACAATGAAAATCGGTCTCGAGGCTGAGGTACGGCATGTAACAATGCGCAATGCAAGGCGGCATGAACAGCTTTACATGAGTTAATCCCATTTTGGCAGCCATCGCAGCGCCGCGTGATGCTCCGATGTGATCGGGAAGCAGTAAATCCAAGGAACAAAGCGGACAAAGGTCGCTATCACAGCAACCAGTGCTGCCGTTGTCACCAATATTCTCAATTTGAACGGCAATACATCCACAACCGCTCCGCTTAGCAATTGTGCATAGATGAGGCCTGGTAGATAATGGTACACAAACGCCGAACGATCTACTAGAATGTACGGCAACAAGTTGATTAACCAGCCCCAGAACAAGAACAAACCCGTTCGCATCGCGTATCGCAACGAATTCCCATTCATACTCTTCAAACACTTCATGTCTCTGTAGCGTACACAGAACAGATAACCGAAAATGAACAGTGCAACGCACAGAGCGCATCCCCAGCACACCAGCGGATTGCAAATCAGATAAACCGAGGCCCATTTACCGTCGACTTCGTTGTTGTAGTACAACAATCCACGCCAATTCACAATCCACTGATACCAATACGACTCCCAATGATGTCGCGTAGTAATGCCCGCATTCGCTTTGAACATGTACTGATTGAGATAGAAAAACAATTTCCAAAACGGCTTACGCAGCGCGTTGGGATCGTATACATCCTCACCAATAAGCGTTTTTCGAAACTCGGTATCAAAGAAGGCCGATCCAGGACCTGCTTTGACCAATGTCTTGAAATGAATAGAGAACAAAAACGCGTACCAACCCAAACCAACCAAACCAGCCCAGAGACACTCCAACAGTGTCAACGGGTCATCCACAAAGTGCAGTCCGAAAAACGACACAATTGCGATCAGTCCCGGCGTTGCCAACGCGGTCCATTTCACACTAATGGAGCAACCGCACACAAAGCCGGTCGCGGTAAGCCAATAGAAGCGATCGTAGGTGCGTGGACGCGACGCCCATAGATGGAGCGCGCAGTACAGGGAGAGCACGAGATAAAAGACGATCTGCGAATCCATCAAAATCAATCGACTCTCGATAATATTGAGATTGTCAAAGCAGAAAAAGCCGGCGCACAGCAACGAACCGACCCAGGACACGCCCAATTTGCGCGACGTGACATACATGAGCGGCACGGTGGCCACGCCGAACACGGCGGAGATTTCGCGCAATGGATAGTACAGAACGGATCCATATTCCTTGCCGATCTGATCGTAGCCAAAGTCGGGCACCGGACGATAGCCGACGAGCCAGCCAAAGGTCGCTAGTGTGAGCTTGCCGAGCGGGGGATGAATGTCGAAATGCACCGAGCCGCTGAGAATGTTGTCCACAAATGTGCCGAAATGAAATTCGTCAAACACGACAGACGCGGGCACGCCGAGACGGTAGAATCGAACGCATGTGGCCACGATGGCGAGGATGTAACAGATATACGAGTCGCGCTTTTGAGTGCGTTGCTGCGTGCCCGGATGAATGAGGTCGCCGCTGACGCTTTGCGGATTGGTGAAGGAGACGCGACGCTGTGGCTTGCTGTCACGTGGCTCGTCTTTGGACATGGTGGATGGCGTAACTGACGAGTTGATACAGAGCGATCTGCGTCAAAGTCGGGTCGAGTTGCCATGCTTTTGTTGCCTCGCAGGACAGCATGAACGCGTCGGTTCACCATTACAGTTGCTAATTTCAATCAATTAATTCACAGCTGCGTTGCTCCATCAATCAACACAACAATCGCAAAAATCTACTGTACCGTATATATATAACTTATGCTATCGCTGCGCGTACAGACTGTCCACTCCACTCGCGTTGGTTACCAACTCGCTCTTCTTCAGAAACTGTTTGTACTTGTCCGCCCGCAGAATCGCCAGTCCATTCCTCTCCACCTCGTATCCGCTCGGTGTCGCAAACAGTTGCCCGCCCTTGATCGCTACCAGTCGCGAGTTTCCATCATCCTTGTCGTCGCCCACCACATATTCCTCCGTCGTATCAAACAGATAAATGGCGTCCACAAGATCGATATAGTGTTTAAACCACGTCGAGAACAACTTGTGCGATTTCAGTTGGTCCCCGATTGGAACTCCTCGACCAGAAGTTAGTCTCCGAATCAACCCCCGCATCACTGCCACATCCGCGTCCGCCGTAACCCCGACCAGCTCCACCTGATACGGTGCAACCGCCTTCTTCCTCCGCTCCTTCCTCTCCCAGTACAGCTCCGTCACCCTTCCATTCTCGTCCCGTCTGTACCCCGGCCCTCGCTTGTATGTATACTCCGTATCCCGCAGCATCTCAAACGTCTGCACCGCATACGTCTTCCAACTCAGTGTTCCATCGAAAACCACATCCTTCCTCTTATTAATCGCCTCCAGAAACTGCTCCTCCGCCGCAATAATCGAGTCCGAATGCACAATTCTCGACGCCAACGGCGTCATACTATTCAGTACATGAAACAAAGGATCCTTCTGTTTAAACGCATCCGCTTCCACGACAACGACACCGTCGCCGTGTTGTTTCCAGAACGCTGTCTCCGCGACGTATTTCACCGCCGTGGTCTTGCCAGCACCCATTCCGCCCCCGAGCAACACACACAGCGGCGCAACATTCGGCGACGAATCGCACCGACTCGACAGTACATCACAACTGGACGCGCCGCACTGCAAGGCGTCGTCAATCTTCGAATGCAGCATTTCACTCCGCTCCCGTACCAGCACGTCCAACTCGTCGATTCCCTGTCGTCGCAGAATGGACTCCAGTTGGAACGCTTGCAAGCGACTTCGCTTGCGTTCAAGTTTGCGAATTTCCTCGCCGAGCGCCGTATCCATCGATTGCAAAGATGTGTCCGGACCGTCCAGTTCCAGTTGTTCGCCCGCAGCGAATAGTACAAAGTTCTCCACGTCCATTTCATGCGCGCGTGGAAAAGCGGTTGGCCGGTTGGATTTGTGGAAACGCAACACGGTTGGATAGGTTTTTATTGCATATTGCGCCTTGAATTCGGGCGCCATGGGACCGTTGAGCTCCACGAATATCGCCTGTCCCTGCATGCGAATCGCAGCCTGGTCGAATGCAGGTTTCATGGCCTTGCAGCCGGAACAGTAGTGCGCAAACACGCGCACTACGACGGGCAAATCATGTTCAATGAGCGTTCTGATGACGACGGGGTCCACGTCGGGCACGATGTCCACTGCGGTTTGGAGACTGTCGGTCCACGGCATAGTGCGCGCACTCTCCTGTCGCAGCTTTTCGAGGGCGGGAATGTTGGCGGCGATGATGGCAGAACTGTTGTCCCAGCCAGTTGAAAAGTAGCTGCGAGCGGCCTTCTGCATGCTGGCGTGGAAGATTCTGCGCACCGTTTTTTCAGTGTAGTCCGGATGGGTGGCGAGAGTGGATGCGTAGTCGTCCAACCGGGATTGGATAAACTCGGAAGAGAGTCGGGGGTCGAAACGGAAGAGATGCAATGCTGCAACGAATTGGGTGCAGTCGAGTGGGGTGTACTCTGTGAGTTGAGGGTAATCGTTGTGAAAGCGTTCGGCAGCCATTTCTCCGAACGACGCTAAGGGTCCCATGTTGGATGCGTTTACTCCGGGTCGCAAGGAATGCTCGTCATCTGAGCTGCGGTCTTGCTCGGAGAGAATAATATGTAGCGTTGTGGGGTGCATAAAGCGTTGTCCACGTGTACAAGTCACGATTTATAGAAATTGGCTTTTCGCGGTAGAACTGGAAAAGAATGAAATTCGATTGGCTGCGCCAGACGGTTCATTCAATTTTACAGCGTCCACAATCTCATAAGCGGCCGCCAGCAATGCGCCATAGAAATGATAACAGCGCATAGCTCGCCGCCTCTTGTTTCGAGTGACATCATCGTAAGGGGCGTTGGTCCGCTTTACTCTGCTCATTCCGCGTTGGAACGTTGCCACCGCTCGACGCGACGCGAATCCCCCTGACGCTGAATGGAGTACTCTCACTTCGTTGATCCCATTTTCTATTGACGCCTTGCTGCACAGACACATCATCACCAACTATGTCGAGTAAATGTACAAACGTTTACGACTTTCTACATGTTCTCATTACACTAGCTTTGTCAGTGTCGTTTTCTTCCACCCCTTTCCTTCACTTCCAGCACAATAACCGCCCCATTTTCCACGTTATAGTACGCAAGACTCATCTTATCCTTCAGGAATCCAACCTTGTCGTACTGCAGCTTTTGCTTGTTGGCAGGCAGTTTCGTAGAGTTGGACTTAGCCAACGCAGCTTTCAACTTTCCAACAGTCCCCTTGAGAGGTACAACCATAACAATCTCTTGTCCAGCTAGGTTCCAATCCTTGTTGCTGTGTGTACACACCTTGACTGTAATCTTTGCTGTGTTCCCCTGCATCACCATCCATTCATCCGCTGAAACAAGACCTGGTAGCGTTTCAGGGATAGATTCCGCAGCAACCACTTCCGTAACCTCCTCCACATTCTTTGCTACCTTTGACAATGCATCCACCGCCGCTTCTAATTTTGCCCGTTTTGATGGCGGGCTCAGCTTTCCATCAGTATCCGTGTCCGCCGGTAACTGTGGCCCCAATGCGGTGGCCTTCTTCAACCGTTTATCAGCCTCCTCCCCAGACGGTTTCGGCAGTGCGGACAGTTCGCCTTGTAAATCACCCCGATTGAACACTCCACGTTCTGTATGAGCTTGATCCCATCGCGCCAGATTTCTCGCCATTTCTTCACCTCCTGCCAGATTCTGCTGCCGATTCTTTTCAGCCGCTCGTGCTCGCTCATCCTTGTAGGATGGATTCAAAAGTTCGGCTCGCATTGATGCCTGCACCTTTGACATCGGTACTCGTTGCCCGGAAGGTAGGACATACGTTGCCTCTTGCGCTTGTACCTGTTGCTTCGAATGATCCGATGCTGTGCTGGTAGATGCTTTCTCATTCTTTCTGATCAAATCACTAGGAATATCGCTGTCTGCATCCACTGCGACCGCGTCACCACCCTTGGATGGTATCACTTTTGGACCCGTTTCTGTCCCCATTTCCACATCAATTTCCATATCAACGTCACCACGATTCTTCTCCCGCTCTAGCTTCGCCTTTTGTGCTGCAGCAAGAATTTTCGGTAGTTGCCTGGCATCTGCAATTGGTGCCGGCAAGTCTTCTCCGTCGTCATCCAGCTCGATCGTTTCTAAAACGACAAAATCATGCCAATCAATCTGAGCCACCTTTAGCTTCTCGCTCTCCTCCATTTCCGCCTCATGTTCCCGCTCCGCTTTTTGACATTCCCAGTCGTGCAAGTACCACACATCGTCTAAAATGCCATCCTCCGATTCCGATTGAACTTTGAGCTTTGCAAACAGTTCACTGTCTCGAGTCACCCCCAGAATAGCAGAATAGGCGTCTACCAGACGTTGGAATACGATAAAATGCGGATGCATCGGTTTGAGAAAGTCAAACAGCGGATTGCGGAGCTCCTTGTTTCCGAGAGATGTGAGAAAATCTGAACCATTGGCGGCGGCATATTGTGCGGTCAGTTTCATCACATCAAGCGTCAGCGCCATCATGCCAGGATTAGCGTCTGCAAGTGTAAAAATATCATCTGGCGGGGGTTCCTGCGGTTCTGGACGTGAAGCTTCACTTTTCGCACGTGCCGTCTTTAAAACAGAGACCACAGCTTTGCGTTGTTTTGTGGTCGTTTTCGCTTGCTCAATCGCGTCATCCTGTTCTTCTCCTACGGTGCCGTTTTCGTCAGCATCTTTTCCTGTGGTTTTTGAATCGTCGTCCGGAGTGCCAGAACCGCCCCCACTTCGAGCCTGTATAACCTTTGCCTTGTAGAAAGCATGATACGGATCTGATGGTTTGAGGAACGAGAAACGCGGTTCACTCTCATGTCGTTTCAGGATTTCAGCTTCTAGAGCTGGTTTTTCGCCGACAAAGGTAGCTGTCTTTTCCAAGATTTCCCTCACGTCTGGCGGTGGAATGATGAGCGCGACAGGCGTGGATCCGGGCGCCTTTTGCACTGTCATGGTGATGTGAATTCTTTTAGCAGGAACTATGTTATGGCGAAGGCCCCCATTCGGCTGCAGAGAGCATTCCACTAGTCGCGGGTTTATGGATGTTGACGCAACAATAGCTTTGATGTGTGTGTGATGCTTTCCGATGCAGACGCTGGAGCGGGAAAGTAGGCGCTTTAGGTTTCTCCGTTCCCGAGTAAATGGTGGATATGCACGTGTAAACGGCGGAGGGAAATTTCTAGCCGAAATGTGACCTTGAATTTTTTGTGCTCAAATTCTGCTCGTAGATGCGCACCCTACAATTAATTTTGTCGCTCAAACTACGCGCCAGCAACAATCGTTCGAGATCGCTAACGTTTATTTTGCTTTGATGGCTCCAACGCTCAAAGCAGATACTCGCACGTCGATTCTGTCACCAGTTTGAACGCCCTGTGGTGTGTTATGTGCAATCCACCCGGTCAACGCTGGAGTCCGAAGGTCCAACAAGCCGCTATCATATCCCACTTCCATTCTCAGTTTTGCTGTTTGGACAGGCGCATGTGCATCGATTGTTGTTATGGAAACGGCGATCCAGTCTGACAAGGCCGTCGTGCACCCGTATGCAACGCGTGATGACTGCATGCAATTCCGCACTGCTAACTACTGCGAAGAAAATGTTTGGCACATTCTCAATTTCCTCGTCAGCCGTGGCGCCAACTCTGATAATCTATTCGCCGTGTTTATCAGCAACGCGCGACGATGTGTTCCTTTCCAATTTCAGCTGTCCGCCAACGCAGATGCGGGCGGTGTTTGTTTCTGGGACTATCATGTCATCGGCGTGATGAAGGGCGATAGAGAATCACAACCAGTTGTGTATGACATTGATTCCACATTGCCGTTTCCATGTTCGTTGGAGCAGTATGTGAGGGAGGCGCTTGTGAAACCGATGCCAAACGGACAAACGTATGCACAGCTGTGCGCCTACGGACTAGCACATATGTTTCGAGTTGTGCACCATCCAGAGCTGCTGCGCAAGTTTTCTACCGACCGACGACACATGCGAGATGATGACGGCAAATACCGGGCCGCACCTCCGCCACGACCGGTCATCCAATCGGCAGAGCTAGACACACATTCGCTGCCAATTTTTCTGGATATGAGCGGACAAAGCGATCAAGCCACTGGAGTGTTACTCGGGCACGTCGGCGAGTTTGTAAATTACTTTGGAGTGTGTGATGCAAGTTACTAGCAATACTTTATACAGGGGTGGCAAACTGATGAGACTATACCCACAATAAACAGCAGTTAAACAACGGGGGCTATGAGCACAAAATCCACATGAGTTATAGAAGAGCGTCTTCCACAATTTCCTTCTCGCTGCTCTCAACCCAGAGGGTGAGCAGTACAGAGAGATCACTTGGGCATAGGAACGGCGCGGCTGAGAGGATCTTTTTGACCGAGTCAACGAGAGACTGCACGAGGGGTGCTGAAGCTGGTAGCTCTGGTCTGCATTCAACGTCTACGCTGAAGCTGCGCAGGGAGCGGCAGTATCTGGCAGCGTGGTCTAGCATGGCAATGAGGGTTTCAAAGTGCATTTCAGCTGCATCGTTGGGATTGAATTCAACGTAGAAATCAGTAAGACGTGAACCAACAAGGCCCAACATGGTTTTCCAGGAATCAGCGGAGAGGAACATGTAGTAGAACTGGATGTTTGAGAGACGGGAAGCGGCCTTGATCGCCTGGAGCAGCTGCATCTGTACTTCGGGAGGTTCGTCTCGAAAGTCGCCATTGGTGTGACCGGAGAGACGTAGGGTAGTGAGGGAATGGCACAGGGCCTGACAGAGGGTTGGTAAGGTGGCTGCGGCGCCATCGGCGAGGGTGAGTGCGAGTTCCTCGATGCGCGTGCAATACTTTGCGACATGGAGCAGTTCGAGGTCGGAGAAGACGCGGGAGGGAAGCCATAGGGCAGTGAGAACGTGTGCGCTGGAAGTGATAAGCTGGAGAAACTCGTGGGAGAGATCTTGGCCGTCCATGTCGCCTAGGATGAGACAGCCGTGAAGACAGAGGGTACGCAGAGCGGGCAATTGTGGGAGCAGGAGAGCGAGTTGATCTGGTTCGAGGATCATATCCTTGAGACTGAGAGCGTGAAGACGGTGAAAGGGGTGTATGAATCTGTGCGGGACGACGTGTGGGGATTCAAAGGCGGAAGCAAAGGTGAGGCTGGTGAGATTTGGACAGAGTGGATAGAGGAGGGTTGAACTGAAGGCGGGCGCGGTGCGGGACTCGGCGAGGTCGAGATGAAGGGAGTTGAGGGCGACTGGTATGTTGGGAGCGGGTTGGAGGGAGGTTAGGATGGTGGTGAGATGATCATCGCAATCGGGACGGAGATCAATAAATGTGAGATGGGTTAGATGGTAGAGACGGGCAGTTTTGAAGGCGTGCACGATGCCGAGAAAGTATGCGGAGGAATCGAGGAGTGTGAGTTGAGTGAGGGAGAAGCGAATGGAGAGGAGTAAGGTTGCGAGCAAATCTGTATCATGGTCTGTGTCGAGATTGAGTCCGGAGAGATCGAGGACACGGAGGGGTGGAGCGAGACGGATGAGAGCGGAGAGGACAAAGGTGGCCGGGAGGAGATCGCGGGGGCGGAGGGCGGCATCGTCGGAGAGCGGGCGCAGCTGGGGATGCAAACGGATGACGCGGAGATTGTGTGCGGAGAGTCTAATGTATGCGGAGCATGTGCGCCACGAGGCGTGGGGCTCGAAGGGGAGGAGAGTGGCAAAGGAGGAGACGACGGAGCGCAATCGACGCGAGGTGGCGGCGAGTGGAAGGAGGAGATGGGGCAAATGGGTCGGGGGGAGATTGGGCGGCTGACGGGCGACGTGTGAGAGAATGCGATGGAGGAGGGTATCGGGGAGTGCGTGAAGACCGGGAGGATGGGCGGGACGGGGACGCGGTCGCGAACGAGGTGACATGATGGTGCAACGCAACTGCAGAGGTCGAGAGTGTGTGGCGGGCGGTGGGGGAGTGTGTCGTGCTAGTGTCCATGTTGCGCTGGATGCATTATGTAAAAAAAGGGTCGGGCGGCGTTGAAGATTGGTCGACCAATGATATTAGATTGGCGAGATTTACGTTAACTTGCTGCGCGGCGGCTGCACACGGCGCGTGTGCAGCACACATTGGCCACGTTATCGTGTGTCGATGGCGCGGACCGCACAGCACCGCTGCGTCGCGTCGCGTCGCGCCACACGTGCATGTGCCAGCCAGCCGTCCAATTCTACTTTATTTTCAAATCTTTTTCATTTTTGAGCAAGACTCTTCGACATGGTGCACGCGCTTGCAGACATCATGTTGAAGATCAAGAAAAACCATTCCCAGCCGCGCCACGCCGCGTGTTATGTCCACTTGTGAAGGGAATAGTCATCCGTCACTGCCGCAAATCAGAAACAAGTCAACGAGCAGCGCTAGCACTAGTTTGACATTTGGGAAAAAAAAATTACCTCACGCGCTACGCTATCGGAAAGCGAAACGCTGTCAGCACCACCTGTTTACAGTGACCGCCTGCTCGCACTTGCGTTACGAAAGCACCGTGCTCCCGCCAAACACCAACGTCATGCAACGCACGCCATACTCCGTACCAATAATTTCAAATCCATCCCAACCGAGCGAGCGATGCAAATCTCCAAATTTCAAACCAATTCCACCCTTTCTTCTGCAACGTAGCAACCCAATTCCCGCCAAAATTCAATTTTCCTTCCCTCCTCATCCAACCCATCGACTACGCGCCCAATTCCTCTCCCTCCCTCCATCGCCCATGCGTGCTCGTCATGCCCGGTGTACGACATCCCAGTCGTGTTCAAATACCATTTGCTTGTATTGTCGTGGACTCGACCATCACAACACCCCATTCCATCCCAAACGCCCCGCATCGTGGCTGTACATAGCCGACGTTCAAACTTATATCGACCGCATCCCTTCTCCCATCGGTCAACATGGGTGCAAGTAGCAAGAGAAAGCATTGTTACGCACCGCTCGAAGATCAACCTCAAACATCCCATGTCGCCGCTTCGCTTAGGCTGGATGATCGCCCCATGAAAACTTCCGTCTTGAACATTGAGCCGCAGCGCCCCAGAACCACTGACGATGACGGTGACGATCGCACCCATCCGTCCCCTTCGACTCTTCCGCCTCCACGATCGCCATCCGTTCGTCCGCAAAATCAACCCCGCCTAGCGCCCGCCATGGACGCCGGCTTTCTCACACCGCCCACTCCGGTGCCCCTGTCCTCGCCGTCTCGTTCGCCCCCAACCCCCGTCGTGCATGTGCGCTCGCCGAGTCCGGACGCCTGGAAGCGCAGGGTGGCTCGCAAATTGTTCCATCTGAGCCCGTGCGATGGCGCGAGTCAGAGCACGTGTCCACGTACCCCAACTCCGGACCAGGCGAGTAGGTCGACGTGCCATGGAAAAAATGCACATTGTGCAAGTTCATCCTGTGTGCCAACCATCCCTCCGTACGTTGTCAACTGGGAAAATGTGTGTACCATCTGCGAAAGCTTGGAGGAGCACTGCATATGTGAGGAATACGTCGACGATGATGAGCAGTTTTCCCGACAACCGTTTGTCGACCCTCCGACCTGTTGCGAGAAACGGCAGGCAGCCGGTGTCTTTGAAGCTGGTCTAGTGCATTGTGAGGCCAAACACCACAGTGGGAGTCGATGCGGTCAGAAGGGTGGGCCCATGCGCTTATCGGTCGCATTTGAACAAATGGGCAGCCTCATCAGTAGAGCATTGCTGCAAGGGGATTCCTCCGCATGGGATCTGCTTTCCAACCGCAAGATCTGCGATGACTGTGCAGCCTGCGAGGATGATGGCGATCGGCTAGTGTCTCAGACAGACTCGAATGAAAGTGAACGGGTGATCGCGCATCAGAAAATGACCAAGCTATTGTCCAATGTGCGATTCGAGTGTAGCGAACGGATGCATCGCAAGATCCGGCGTCAAAGCGATGCTGAGGTTGTGTACTTCATTCGCACGCCTGCAGTTACGGCTACTACCGTACCGTGGGGTACATGCGCCGCCAAGAATGACTGCATATCAGATGTGGCGCACACACTGCAAATGTCGGATATGGAGGTTGCGCTGCACTTTATTCGCAAGGTTTGCCACGGCCCCGCCAAGGCGGAGGACGGGTTCCAATACAGAAAGAGTGTCGAAGCGATTCGTACACTGCGAAAGGCGCTGGAGCCCAAGCGGATGACGACGAGATCGATTGACATCACGCTTCGAGGCGGCTACTGTGATAGCCATTCAGAAGATTCGGACGGCAGTTCGAGGGAAGTGGACAGTCCCATGGGCAATCGGTTTGCTGACTTGCTTCGCGATATGAGTTGTAGTCAGTCGAGCGGATGATGGAAAGTAGATTTGGACTTGCTAAGCGGTCGTGCACATACATAACGTGGGAAATAAATAAGTGAAATGTACTACGGGACATCGTCCACCTGAGATGCGGTCGATTAGGTCATGTCCGCCTCTCCATAATTGGATACACCCCTTTTCATACCGTCCAATTCGCGACTAAAATCCGTTTTAAATATCTGTATATGACCGAAATACCATGCACGTTGACCAATCAACACGCAAGAATCAAACGGCAATCGCCACGCCGCCCAATAACATCCATCCTCCTCTACGCGCCTCAATCGATGCCGCGGTAACCATCCGCACCCACGCGCGTCGTCTATACATCCGCGCCACCAATTCCAACGCCGATCCCAATTTGCACAAACCGCACAATCATGACACTGACCGAGCTCCTCAAACCGACCGCGCTCGTCACGCTGCACGCGCAAGCAAAGGGCGCGCAATTGGGCGCCGGCGCGGGCGTAATCGCCTCACTACCATGTCTCACGCTAGCGCCGCAGCGATTCAACGCGTCCAATGACCCGCCATTAGTCGCCGTGGCCAAGCTCGCCGGAATTGGCGCCGCGTCCGGCGTCGGTCTCGTGACCGTTCTGGCCATCGGTCGATTGGCCACTGTGGACGCGGAGGGCATTCATCAGCGCGCACGTAAACTACGTGAAAATGACACCTTGCGACGCATACGTAAGGCGTCGACACTCGGCGCTGCCGTTGGCGTCGTTGTGGCCGGTGCCCGCGTTGTCAATATCGCCAATGAGGCCAGAGTTTCCGTACCCGATGTCGCGCTCAGTCGTGAAGCCGCCTGGGAGGCGTTCTGCTTCTGCGCGCTCGGCGCTTTCGTGGGGATGGCGCTGGACGGCGCGGTGCGTAAGGTGGTCGGATCTAAGGAGGTGCCGAAGGATGATGTGGAGAAGATGAAGGAGATTGATGAGGACAAGCAGGTTTGAGAATGTTGTGTAATCCCGATTGATAACTGTTTTTACATGGACGATTGACGTCGTCAAAACCAAGGCACTGTAGCTTTCTAGAGCAACAATAAATACAAGTGTGCGAATTGAGAAATGGGCACTAAACGTTGAAAGCAACATACATACATACATACATTTCATGTCTTCAAAAGTCGTTTGCACGCGTACAACGCAACGCAGTTCACCTGCATCAACGACAATTATTCCTCACAATTTCGCTGCCAAACCGCTCAAAAAACCGCGCGTCGCACAGTTACTGCGACAACTGTTCAATCTTTGTACGCAGCGACTGCACGACGACGGACGGCGCTGCGCCACCGATAAGCGTGTGCACGCGCTGGCCGCCGCGGAAGAAGATAAAGGTCGGCATATTGGTGATGTTATATTCCTTTGGTAGCCGACGCACGGCGTTGCAGTTCACCGAGCAGTAGTACACGCTCGGGAACTGGCCGGCGAATTTGCGCAAGCGCGGCAATAAGTAGAGACATTTTCGGCACCAAGTCGCCATGAAATCGGCCACGAGCACGCCGTTATCCGCGCTGGCCACCTGCAACAAACGGTCGAATTGTTCGGGCTCGTTTATCTCGTGCACGACGCCTGGCAGCGGCATCCACGGCGCAGACGTCTCCGGCAGCGACTCGTCCGGTAGCGTTGGCTGCGGATCCATCGGGGCTGCGATTGTCGCGCGCGGGGACGCGCGTGCGGACGGTCTGGCGGGCGGGTGGCGGCAGATGGCGTTTGGAGAGGCGGTGCGTGGCGGGAGTGGCGTGGCAGTTAGGAAGGCGGGCTGGGTCATGGTGGGGGATGTGCAAGGTAGTGCGGGTGCGGATGATGGGTGGGATGAGGTGGGTTGGTGTGGCATTTATGTCAGCGAGATGGTGAGGTGGAAATGTTGGAGATGTGATTCGATGGGAGACGAAATCTCATTGTCGACTGGTTGGCACATGTGTGTTGTGTGTGGTAAACAGATACGCCACCGTGACTTGTGAGATTTTATTGGTGTAGAAAACTGTGAATTGCATTAAATGATACGCGTGGCAAAATCTGCCATTCAGTGAACAGACAGTTGTTGCCACACAGCGCGTTGGATGACGACAGCACTGCCGCTACACCGTAAGCGCAACGCTTTGAAACCGCTGACGATGCACAAGTGGTCTTGTTTGCGGCGCCCATCGCTTCCACTGCTCAATGTGCTTTGCATTGCTCACCTTGTTCATGCTCCCCCTCATTAGTTGCACCGGTCCAGCCATACGCTTTACACATTCAACGTAATCGTCTTGATCACGACGACCGTACATTTGACCAGATGCGGCAGCCATTGCGTCCACGATTATTTATGCCACTTTCTACTTGCTACTTTTCTTACTCTTCTTCTTCACTTTCTCCGCCAAAGCCTTGACGTCATCATCAGCATCTTCACGAGCCTTTTTGCGCACCGGCTCATCCTCCTCCGGTGGAATGAATGATTTCTCCCTTTCTTCACGTTTCTTAAGCGCCTTAGCTTCCCGCTCAGCCTTTTCCTCGACAACTCGCTTCCGCTTCTTGGTCTCCTCGTTCATAAGTATTCTCCAGACTCGAGCTGCAGATCGACCTTGGACGGTTGCGGCAAAGGTGGGAACGGCGTGTACTCCTTCTTCTTCTTTTCTTCCTTGGCCTTGCTCTTACGCTTTTTCGGATTCTTCTTCTTAAACTTGGGCAAAAACCTGTCCCAAATCTCCTCCTTGAGCGCCGGATCCTTGGCAAGCTCCCTCTTAATCATCAGCGTTTTAATATTATAAACCGGATGCACATTCTGCATACAATCCTCAATAATCCTGCGCGCCTGTTTCAGACCTCTGAAACCGCCCATACATGCCACAGTATTCCCCTGCACTAGAATGTAACACTCTGTCAACAACTCGATAGCCTTCAACGTCGAACCGTTGGGTCCAATTAGCCGTTGTCTCCTCTTCACAAATTTCTCCTTGCTCCTCACAAACCCGCCAATCTTCACAATGTCACTGTACTGATCGTCCTGCATGATCTTCACGGCCTGCGACACGGGCACCGATCGCGCAAGTAGCTTAATCATGTCACGAGCGCCCAGAATGGCGTACGGATCCCATGTCTTGCGCGTCGTGCGCACGGTCATGGAACCCTCGATCACGTTTAGTTCGCATGCTATGCCGTATCGTTGCAATTCGCGTGTCACGACGTTCCAAGTATCTCGCAGGTACTTTTCGCGATACTGCGGGAAGAGTGTCGCGAAAGAGGACTCTTCTAGAAACGGACCAGAGCTGTGCTCCTCTGTGAACTTTTCTTCTTTCCAGTGCTCCACACCGTCATGGTCCCACGGTTTGTCCTTTCGGAAGCGCTTGTTCTTTGAGACCGCTTTGGGAGCGGCTGCTTCACTGTTGCCTGCTTCCGCCATTTCAGCGATAACGATGGTGAACACAACTGGTGTGCGCTCTGCCGATACGCCTACGCCTTCGCCGGCGGAGTGACTTGGCCATAGAAGATGTTCGCGTACAGTATTGCAATTGGATTGAATATTTTGAAATTGTGTAAATATTTTGATGTATTTTTTCATAAGATCTACCCGACTTGAATTTTGCTTGCATTGGAGGACCAATATGTAGCGATTCGATCGTTTGTGCACATATCAAAATCAGAGATCACCGAAACAGTGAAAATGGCGCCAACATGCATTTTACTCGACACCCTTCGCTCTCCCGCTCTGAGCGCTGTGCCGCTGTACAAATTACAATCCGGGCCAAATTATTGCTTGACAGCCACTCGGTGTGCAACTATACTGCCAGTCTGTGCACAGTCGACCACGCATTTCAAATCCAACCACTACACAACTCTACACGGTGTGACCTAGACGACGACCAGCGGGCGACAACGCAAGTGACACATACATCAATCATGCACGCCGCCGACAAGAATGCAACGCCGAGCATAGCGGAGGACCTCGCTGCACTTGCGCCGCTGACAGAGGAGTTGTCGCGCAGTGTAACATGTCCAATCTGTTTGGAGCATATGGTGGAGGCGCGCCAATTGCAATGCGGCCATCTATTCTGCGCGGAATGCGTTGTAAGAATACTAGGCATGAAGCGGGTACGCTGCGCGATCTGCAAGGAGAAGACGGGAAAACGAATGATACGACAGGCACCGTTGCCGTTTACGGACATTGTTCGCGAGCTGCATGTACTGGAGAAGATTGTGGCGCAATGTGTGCCGCCGAAACGGCAGAATAATGCGTCGTTGAATGATGGATTCAAAGCGGTTTTACAGACGACATTGGCGAGGATTGGGGGTTCAGCGGTCGCGTCTGGGTCGGATGGGGGGCGGAAAGTTGCGGAAGACGCGACGGTTGAGCATGTGACACCTAGCAAATCGGAATGTGTTTTGTGTCCGCGCGTCGCGGAAGAGGAATTGGAAGCGGAAATCGAGTTTGGTGATCTAGTGGCGACGGTCGCTAAGGGCGGGAGGAATGAAGTTATGGTGCACGAGCAGTGTGGTTTGTATAGTTTGGATGTATATCAAGTTGAGGGTCGGTTTGATAACGTGCAGTTGTTGCTGTCCAGATCGAGCGACTGGGTTTGTTCACGGAAAGGTTGTGGACAAACGCGTGCCAATGTCGTGTGCACGCATGCGGAATGCTCGATACGATATCATTATTGTTGTGCTGTTTTGGATGGATGTGTGTTTGTTGAAGACGGGTACAAGGTGTTTTGTCCGGCGCATAAAGAGCATGCACCTAAGATCGGTGATAGGGAATTTGACAAGAATTTGGATGATCCTAACGGGGCGTTCTCTCGACAACATTCGGACGCGTGTTATAAGTGCGGTATCGGTGGTCGGTTACTGATGTGCGACACGTGTGAACGGGTAACACATGCTGTGTGCAGCGGTTTGAAAGGGATTCCGCTCGGAGATTGGAGCTGCGCCGTTTGTACGGGTGTCGACAGCAGAACGAAATTGGGACGGAGAGTTAGTGGCGGTTGGAAGCGAAGACGGGCGGATGTGGGCACAGTGCCAGACGGTGCGGCAGACAGCAAACGAACGCGTAAAAGTTTGGACGGTGGCAAGCGGTACACACTGTGCCATACGGGTTTGAGTGAAACGCAACGCCAACTACTCACAGGCATCGCCAAAGTTCGCAAAACGAGCATTCGACAAGATGTGGATACACGTGTCACACACATGGTCATCAGTGCCTATTCGGGCAGCGAAACGCCGAGTCGAACCATGAAGCTCTGCAAGGCCATTGCGGCCAAGAAGCGTATCGTGTGCTGGAAGTGGATTGAAGAGTCGGCAGAGCAAAACGAGTGGACGTGTTTTGAACAGCATTTGCATCCATTGACATGGGCGCAAGATGCCGCCAGTGTGTTCCATGACATGCGATTCTACTTTGGTGCGTATAATGGTGCGCGCGATAAAAAGGACGATTTGATTACACTTGTTCGAATGGGCGGTGGAACAATTGTGGAGAGAGACGCCTCGTCATATCTCGCTCGAAATCCGGGACAACTGCTGTTTGTGCGTGACGAAGATAGCAAGAAAAATGGTAGACGCGAAAGTAGCGCGCGTCACGAACCGCCGCCTGGCGCAACTCTTGTACCGTCGCTTTGGATTCTGGACCAATGCACAAAATCGAGGTGCAATACCTGAACATTTTGTCGCTGCTTCCACTTGACATAAAGGCATTTGTAACCTTTGAACAACATTAAAATTAACCAAAAAAAGTACCACACCCAAAGCATCGCTCCGCCACCCGACAACCTCCATCACCCTCCCACAATGGTCACCAACACCAAACGAAAGCGTCCCCGCACCACCATCGATCTCACCAGCCCCGACAAGCCCGACGACGTCACCCAATTCGCAACCGACGACGAATCCGACCCCGATCCCCCCACCCCACCCGACGCCCGCGCATGGTCCACAAAATACTCCGACCCATCCGCGCAGAAGCACCCCGCCACCTCGGCACAGAAACGCGCCCAAATCCACCAATGGCTCGTCCGCGCCCTGGACGCCTCCGGCCCCGCCCTACTCCTCCTCGCCGGACCGCCCGGCAGCGGCAAAACCAGCGCCATCCGCTCCGTGGCGCGCCAGCTCAACTGCGCCATATCCACATGGACCGCGCCAGAACCTGCGACACGCGCCGTATCCCGCAGTCTCCTCGACGACTTTGACGTGTTCTTCCTCTCAGCACGCTACCCCGCCCTATCTCACCCATCCGACCGTCGCCTCCTCCTCGTGGACGACCTACCCGTCACCGTCGCAGATCCGCTCCCCAAACGCCAGATGCTGCAACGCGCGCTCATACGCGCCGCCTGTTTCGCGCCCCATCCCACCGTCGTCGTGCTCTCCGACGCCGACAAAGCCATCGCACGCGCCGTTCGTCTCCTCCTCGGCGTCGAGCTCGTGCAATCGCCCCGCGTCGCCTCCATTCGTGTCCCCGCCGTTACGCACATCGCGATGCGCAGAATCATCCAGGCCGTCCTCGCTGACCAGCGTCTCGCCCTGTCGTCGACCCAGCTGCACGCCGTTGTGGCCTCCTGTCAGGGCGACGTGCGCGCAGCTCTCAATGGTCTTCAGTTTGCCGCCTGCACCCGTGAAGTGCAGAGCGGCGTGGCGAATTGGCAGAAGAGAGCTCGGAATGGTAGACGGAGACTTGCGACCCGTCGCGTCCGTATTTCTCCCGTTGATGACGTGCGCTTGGACGCGACCCTTGGGACGTATCATGCTGTTTCGAAGATTTTGAATAACAAGAGGACTGATTTGGGTGAGTCAAAGTACAATGCAGAGGAGATTTTGGATGATGCTAGAGCTGATCCAGCGTCGTTTCTCGCGTTTCTGCATCAGAATTATCCAGCCTTTTTTGGAGATACTGATGATGTCGTCGCCGCGTTGGCATGCTTGTCGGAGGCGGATTGTCTCCTCCCGTGGCGACAGGATGACACCGCTAGATTGGCGTTGTTCGATTGCGCCGCTTCTGTGGCAACGAGAGCGTTTTTGTACTATAATCAAAATCCGATTCGTTGCGGCTGGCGCCCTATTCGCGGTCCAGAGTCTTTTCAGATTGCGAAAGAAGGACAGGAATACGTGCATAGTGTGCGTCAGAGATTTGCGCACATTATGGCGCCGCAGGTTTTTGTGCACTCGTCTACGTGCGAATCTTTGCCGTTTGCAGAGTTGATTTCAGAGGCACGTCAGAGTAATTGTGCTATTCGTCGACGTAATGTCAGTTTTGCAAACGGATCGAGTATCTCTGATGCTGCCGATATCGCCATGATTGAAATGGAAAACGAGCAGTTGACTACTGCTGCTTCTCAGGTGCACACAGCGGAGAAGGATGCGCATGCGGCAGTTGATGCGCAGATGGAGCAGGCAGATGAGGACATTGAAGAGTGGCCTGATGACTTTTAACATTTACTAACAAGTGGAAATTTTAAAGGGACTATTGTATATTTATAACACCGTTGGTTAACAAACGATTGTGGGATTTAAGCTAATCTGATTTTCTCTACACAACATGACAACTACGTTGAATCTCAAAGTTAATACCAGATGCGCCATATCGTGGTCTAGACCTGCCGAGTTAGATAGCTATGTCCAGCTCAGGAATTCTGCCCAATTGATCGGCTCGCATGTCATCGGTGGCACCCCTACGCGCCAAACGTTCCTGATCCCTGCGTCTCTTCTCCTTCCTTTCCTTTCTCCTCAATTCCTGCTCTTTCTTCTTGCCCCCTTTGACGTGCTTGGAAGAGGCGGCCGACTCTGTAGACTCATCTTCTACAAGTAATCGAACCTTTTCTAGAGCGGAAAGCACTGAATTTTCCGTCTCATTTAAGCGCGCAAACACCATGTCACTTTCGCGCTTGACGCTTCTCGAGTATTCATAGTCATCATCGTCGTCCTCACTGAACGAGGCGGAACGGTCGCTATAATCTGCATTACTAGTGTTACTAGTATTGCTAGTGGAATATCTGGCCTCGCTGCTCAACGAGGCTAATTTCCTCGTTCGGCTACGATGCGCAGCCTTGCCGTCCTTAATCGTGTGAGCCACATTCTCCAAAAGTATGCGAGCATCCTTCATATCCCTTTCGATCTTCCTGGCTGTTTCTCGCTTCTCGTCATTAGCATCCACAGCGGATTCGGATGTACGGATGGTTCGCACGGCCTTGCGCGTTCTCTCCACCAAAGCGCACACATCACAATGGCCGCGTTCGGCACGCTTCCAAACGGCCTCCACATCCTCATGATGACGACTGTATCTCGGACGACGAGAGGCGGAATCTCTGGTGTGATGCGACTCTGAATTGGATGAGGAAGCGTCACGGGGCAGCGGTAGGGGGTCGTGCTGGGCGGGCACCTGAAGGTCTGCGGTGCGGAGCGGTCGAACAGAGGCGTAGTGTTCACCAAAATGATAGGAGAGATGAATGGCATCTGCATTTTTAGCGTCATGATTTCGAATGTCATAGGAGGGTTTTCCGCTTTGATGAACGCGAATGTTGACGTGATAGGCCATAGAAATCGCCTGCAACTCCAAATTATCGGCCCAGACGCCGTCTGCACGCATGTCGTTGACATAATCCTCAAAGCTTTGCTCCTCGTCAATGAAGGAGCGATAGTGATCGGCATGGCGGTCTAGATAATCGCAAACGCGCTCGCGAAGTTTCATATGATAGTGTTCGGAGCCGTATAACTGGTCGGAGACAGCGCGGAAGAAGCAATTTCCATCGTTACTGACGTCACGAATAGCGAGACCGTAGGGTCGGAGCGAGTCGGAGAAACTTTCAATGTCGAGTTCCTGCTGGTGTTGAGGATCATAGACGGCAGTACGAGCGGTACGCTGCTTTCTGCCCATTGCGGAGGATGGACGCGATTTGGTCTGGTCGAGTCCAGGGGAGCTGAGGTGCACGTGACGTTGCACACGGTCGAATGCGCTAGTGGTAGAGTGTCAATCGAGAGTGTGTGCGTGGCTGCCCCGTTGGGTTGGGCGACTGCGCGAAATAACAGTTGCAGCGGAGCAGAGCAGAGCAGAGCAGTGCGGAGCAAAGCAAAACAAAGCAGTTGGATAGCGCGATTCGATCAGCTCACGTCGAATTTGGAAATCATGTGTGTAGACGTATGGGGATTTGACACTTGTCGAAATCATTGCGGGTGGACGTGCCAACTGCAGACACTTGGAGGCGAATCGCGCACGTGGCCGACTGTGATGGCACAGGATGTTGCGAAGGTGCGTGCTGTGCGGGGCCACTTACTGATGGTATATGGGTGATACCGTAAAAGTGTATCGAACGCCCCCTTGTTTTGGTTGAATTTGGCGCACGGGGCGGTGTTGGAGAAATTTGAAAAGTGGTGTTATTTAGACACAGGATACGAATAATACACCGGCGAATCGGGGAGTGTACTGGAGAGTAAAGTGTCATATACGGTGAGATCATAGGTGGGAGAAGGATATACGATGGAGTTTTGTTGGCATGTATGGCGTGGTGGTGCAGAAAAGAATAAAGGAACGGGTGGAGTAAAGTGACTGACTGACAGTGGTGGAGAGGGCACGCGCGCCATGATGTGACATGGAGAGCACCGATACAGTTGTATGACGTTTGCAGTTTTGGACGGTCCCGTGCGGGGCGGTCCGAAGCGGCGCGGACCTGCTTCCAGATTGTTAGTACCACCTGACAGAGGGTGCGGTCTGCACTCGCGCAGCCGAGGCGGTTTCGAATTGGCCTGTACTGCACTGCGACACAGCGCATCGGTCCGGGGCGGTCCAAAAGTGCCGCGCCAACGACGCACCGTCTCACGCGCAACTTGCGCGCGCGCGCTCAACCAGCCGCTCACAGCCGAGCGAGCGCACGCACGCACGCCTCAGCACTGCACGTTACATTGTGCTCCACTCAGCGCCGAGGAGCACCAACGGAAGCGAACTGAACGGAACAGACAACCATCTCTCTTGCTGGAACATGACAACCAATGTTGCGCCTTTATGTCATTCAAGCATTCATGGCTACGTCTTACAACCTATTTCGCAACTAGATAGTACACTATGCTGTGCCGCCATTCCCGCTACCGGTATCGTGCTCCATACACGTCCGATACTTATTACAACCTAGCCATGCAGTAACACATATTATACAAACAACTCTGCTCCACTCGCTCGCTCCTTCATCTCGCCGAAATTGGCGTCGCATGTTGACATTGCATCGCCAGGAAGCGAGCCAGATCCAATTCCATCGACGACCACTTGGTGCGTTCCGACGTCCGGCGCGGCGTCGCGGCGGACGCCTTCTTGGCGACGCTGCCGCCGCCCGAGCGATGCACGCCGCTCGCGGACAGATGTCGCAGCATGTTATACTTTTTGGCAAAGCGACGTGTGCAGCCCTTGAACGGACACACAAAGTCCTTACGATGCTCGTGCCGTGTGGCGATGTGCTTGGACAGATTGCCCTTGTTGGAGCTCGTCTGTGTGCAGCCCTGATACGGGCATCGGAACGACTTTTTCACCGCCACACGCTGTGCCACCAACGCCTTGCCATGCGTCGGTGAGGGCGAGGCGTGCGTCGTCGTCGGCGCAAACAGCGTCGTCGATGCGCCGAGATCGGACAGATTGCCCGCCAATAGATAGCGCGGCTGGTAGTCGGCGCGCGCCACCAGCGCCGATGCAGAGCCCAGCTCGTGTGCGGCGAGAAGTGTTGCTGGCGGCGGCAGCCACATCGTCACCATGAAGCGTGTCTACTGATGGATTGAGATTGCAGACGACGTCGCGTGGAGGCTGTGTCAAGCGCTGTTGCTGATGGTGCCGGTTAGTTTGTTCCTTGCTGCACGAGCAGACAGACGAGTACAGTTGAGGGCCAGTCGAGTCGCCTCTAGTGATTGCATACGAGGCGCATTTGAAACGCAATGGGGGCATTTGCAGTCCAGGGGCAGCATGCCATGGTTGCGTTTGGTACGCACAACTGAGCTGCTCGTGTAACTGATGCCGACTCTTATCATAACGTATGGTCTTGAGGAATGAATCTGGGCTACACGCGCCGCTTCTTTATCATATCTTCTGCTGGTCATGTCGGTAATACTCTCAAGTTAGTTTAGACAAGATTTCCACGGCACACAATCTTTTTAGCACCTATCCAGCCGCTGTCCCTGCCAAAAAAAACAACTTTCAAAATCTGACAACGAATTAGCAATACGTCATTTCTCTTAAATGCACCCGATCATTTATTCCTCCTTCCACTCCAAATATTTCATTATTCTTTTAAATTTTCAAAACATATCCATTTAATCTGCAAAATCCAGCCATATTTTTCCATCCCCCTTACTCCCATCCCATCCCATCTAGCCTCGCCCCGCCCCGCCTCGCCCCCCCTCACGCCTCCCCCTCCAACCAACCAACCATGGCTGTCCCAATTGGCATGCAACTGGATAGAATCCACAATTTTCTCAAAGCACAACTCCTCCCCTTCACGTCCGAACAGATTCTGCGCCAAACAGGTGTGGACATTGAAAACTCTCCAGACATCCTCCTCTCGCTAACTGGCGACGCAAGCAAAGTCCTCCGAGAGAGAGATGGACGCTGGCGCTGGGCCTCCAAATATCAGCTACGAAACTTTAACCAGCTCCTCTCCCTCATGAGCAGAAGCTCGGATGGAATCAATGAAAAAGACCTTTACGATTCCTACAAGGGTGTCAAGGAAGACATAAAAAAGCTCAAACTGCGCGGCGCAGTGTACGAAATTAAGAGCGGATCTAAGATCCTTCTCTTCCCTAGAGATCCCAGATTGGACATTGTTGTCAGCGATGACGTGAAGAAAAGGTACAAGGCCGTTAGTTTACCAGACCCAATCGAGGTCCATCGCTATCTAGTCGCAGAGGGACTCAAACATACTGATGATACAACTGGTATCCGCATTGCCCAGCCCATTTCCAGGAAACGACCTAGCAGTCGACAAGCTGGCAAACGACGCGCCAGAAAGATTAAGCTTACCAATACGCACATGGCTAACACTAACATCGACCTTAGCAAGGACTTCAATACCGGCAAGGACTCGGCTTTTAATTAGACTCGCCAATATCAACCGTCCAATGGCCCTTTCGTCGACGAGCCCGTCACACTGCTGCCTATCCCTACCCGTTGTTTCATCTCCGTGCGTCGTGCTTGCGTAATTCGTGCTATTTCTACACCATCATCTCCAGCTTCCCGCAGCCTGTACAACATGGGACCCGCCTCGGCAAGCCATGTTGCTTCAACCGCTGTCACACAGCTCAAGTACTCCTTCCTCGTCATGATTAATTCATGGTAGACAACATAGTCAGGGCTCAGTCCACTTCCGTACATAGCAGACGTGGGATGCAGACCACATACTACCCCAGAGCGAATGTTTATATACTCTCCAATCCCCTTCCGCCTTGCTGCTTGGTAGAAAAATGCAGCAGCAATCGCGTGACGAAGCGAGTCCCAATCGTCACACGAAGATTCTGTCATTTTCTGCGTTTTGATAATCTCCAAAATCTGTTCACGCACCTCTCTCGCCTTGCGCATACTCTTACTACTTATATAGTGCTTGGCGCACCAGTCCGGCCGGCAGCCAGCCGCTCTCCACCGTTGGTACACATGCAATAATGTGAGATGATCGCTTTCGGGAACGAAGAACTTTTCTCGTGCATTGTCACTTTCCTCTTCGCGTCCATGAGGACGTACAAACACGTTGGGAACTGACAGCATAGCGACGACGGTAACAGCTTCAACGAGACAGCCATACTTCTGTCCCATGAACAGCAAACTAGACAGCGCAGGGTCCAATGGGAATGCCGACATTCTCCTGCCGAGTTGTGTCAAATCCCCGTTGCCTTCTATAGCGCCCAATAACCACAAACCGTGCATAGACTTTTTGATGTTTTCAATCGGCGGAGCATCGAGAAATGGAAAATCTAACAGTTCCTTGATGCCAATCGTCTTTAGCAGTAAAACAACATGACTCAAATTCGTTCTTTGGATTTCAGGTACATTTGTTTCCAGTAGTTCGGATGAGTACGCAGACAGTGTGAAAAGTCGGTAGCATTTCCCAGGACCCGTTCTCCCCGCCCGTCCAGATCGCTGGTTTACAGATGATTGTGACGCAGGGCAGAGCAGTAACGCATCCATTCCTAGGCGTGGATTGTATGTTTTAAGTTTGCAAAAGCCCGAGTCCACGACATATCGGATCCCATCGATTGTCAAACTCGTTTCGGCAATGTTCGTAGCAACGACGACCTTTCGCACTCCCTCTGGTGCAGGCTCGAATATTTTCGCCTGCAGATCTGCAGCTAGTTGAGAATAAATAGGAAGAATGAGCAAAGGTAACGGGTTGTCGAGCTTCGAAACTTTTTCCGCAAGTGCCTCACATGTAGTTTCAATATCTTCTTGTCCAGTCATGAAGACCAGGATATCTCCTGGTAACGGCGCCTGAATGTGTATTTGCACAATTTGCCAAACAGCGGAATCTACATAGTCCTCTGTTGGTGTCTTTGAGAAAAATGTGTCCACAGGATATGTCCGCCCGGGAATTGTAAACACCGGTGCACCTCCAAAAAAGTTGGCAAACTTTTCTGCGTTAAGGGTTGCACTCGTTATAATGATCTTCAAATCGCGACGAATCCTGACTACGTTCCGCAGCACCCCAAATAAAACGTCGGTATTTAAACTGCGCTCATGTGCCTCATCCATGATAACAACAGAGTACCGATCCAATTCTGGATCGCTCAAGCTCTCCCGCAACAAAATACCATCCGTCATGTACTTAATCACAGTATCGCTACTCGTTGCATCTTCAAAACGAATAGTGTAACCCACCTGCTTCCCCAATTCACTACCACCTTCAAATTCTTCAACCACACGCTGAGCAACTGAAACGGCGGCAACCCGGCGAGGCTGAGTACAACCAATCATTCCAAATCGCGTGTACCCTTCCTCGTGCAGATACTGTGTCAACTGTGTAGTTTTTCCAGAACCGGTTTCTCCCACGACTACGCATATCTGATGTTCTCTAATTAACGCCATCAACTCTCTTTTCACTGAATAAACCGGTAGCGAACGCCGTACATCCGAAACTGTATCAGCATCCCTTTCCCTCTTCTTCAAAACATTAGAAAACTTCATCCCCTTCCTCCAGTCCTCTTCCCCTCGCTCTGCAGCCTCCTGGATTGCAACGCGCTCCTTCTCACGCTCTGCATCCTCCACGACCTTTGCACCAGCCGCTTCACCCAACTCCCAATATTTGACTCGCTCGCGACCGCGCTCCCTCGTCTCGCGATACTGTGTTACAGTCTGAGAGCCCTTACGGGCCAAAACTGCCATATCACTCGTGACATCTTTGACAGGCCAAACGACTTCCGAGCCAATAACGGCATTTCCATCCGTCTGAACAGAGCTTCCATGCAGGAATTGGGGGGTTACCTCACGTACAATCAACGCGACTCGCGGCCCATCTTCGTCTGTCACATCGGAAACCGGCCGTGACTGTCCGTACAATGCAGAGCGTAATTGAACATCTTCCCAGCGTGCGGCATCATTTTGTTTCGACAGAGCACGCGCGGTAAGTCGTTTGGATTGTCGGGCAGCGACGTCAGTTTCTTGAGTCGCTACGAGTGGGGTATTCTCCTCTGCGAGATACCATGCGCGATCAGACGCCTCCTGTGCTGCTTCGTATGCAGCGTAATCTGCGTCATGTTTGGGGTGTTTTGGAGGTGACTGGGGAGCTTGAGGCGGGCGTTTGGGTGAAAGTTTCGAGAGACGGTCTGATTGATGAGAGGGTTTCGGAAATTCGAGGGGTTGTGGTGGCGCAACAGGGTTTTTTTTGCTGAGCGATAAAGATGAAGGATTTGGAGGGGGCTTGGGTAAAGGGGTGCTGTCGGTTTGGTCAAATGTTTGACGGGCTGTTCTTCTGCGCTTGGTGGGTTTTTCACGTCTGCGTACATTAAAGATTGGCGCTGAATTGGGTGGCGATGGTTCATCTGGTGCTGTTTGTGGTTGCGAGGCAGAAGCAGATGACTGCTGTGATTGTTGCTTCATAAGTGTGGAGACTTGTATCAAAAATGTACGATCCAGTAACGGAGATGGAGAGAGAGGGAGGCGAGTGCGAGTGTTGACAAGGGGATGTTGACAAAAGCAGTTGAGATCAATAATCCGAAATAAATCTAATGGTGAGTTTGGTTGGCAACAGGACTCGATTGCGAGATGATTTCACTTGAATTTCGGCTGCAGAACAAAGTGATCATATCAGTGGCTATTATGTAATTTCAATCGATATTCATCACTCGCCCTCCACTGCACGTCCAAGCTTACAGTAATGCTTACAGAGTGAACACTTAATTGACTTGCTTAGCGTGTGCACTACTCGCTTGCTCACCAGCTTCAATATATGCATCAGTCGACCTCACAAGTCGCTTCAACGCATCACTCGCCAACATTTGCAATCAGTTACGCAAGCCGCGTGAGTCTTGTTGCAACCCTCCCAATTGCTAATCTGAACCGGCGTCCATCTGCCGTTTCTCTGCTTGGACATGGCACGACGCGTGTCCGCCCGCGAGGCTGAAGACGCCGAGCGAAAGCTACGTGCCCTTGCTCGTAGTTCCGCAAATCGCTATTGCGCAGACTGTAATGAGCCTAATCCCAACCACATTGTGCTCTCCCTCGGAACATTTGTTTGCGCAACGTGTGCAAACATTCACCGCGATGCCAACCGCAAGGGAGTTCGCAACCTTGACACCGCCACATTCTCCATGGATGATGCCTATCGCATGGAGGATCGTGGAAATGAGCTCGCTCGTAAGCGTTGGATGGCTCGTTGGTCACCTCGCGACTACCCTGAACCGGAGCCCGGGGACACCGAGAGAATTCGTGAGTTTATTTGGCTCAAATATGACGGAAGTTGGGCTTCCAAGAACTTCACTGCCCGTCCCCCACCTCGTCGCGACCAGGGGAGGGATAGAGAAAGGGAACCTGTAAGAGACAGAGAAAGGGATAGAGAAAGGGACAGGGATAGAGACAGGGAAAGAGACAGATCTCGTGATAGATATCGTGACCGTTCTCTGGACAGAGATGTGCGCCGCGGTCGCAATGATGCCTATTACCCTCCTTCAAGACCTAGCAGAGGCGATCGTGATCGTGATCGTGGATACGATATTGATCGTCGTCGTGACAGAGATGTAGACTACCGTGATGACCGCCGCAGAAGACCGGCCAGGTACAGTGATGACGATGATGACGAAGAAGATGATTATCGCAGACGTCGTGATGACAAGAAAAAGTCCAAGAAGAAGTCTTCTCGTCGATCAAAGTATGATGATGAGGATGATGACTCTGAGGAAGAAACAGAAGATGAATCAGAAGAATCGGATGAAGATTCAGAAGATGACAGGCGTCGTACGAAGAAATCGTCGAAAAAGAAGGGCAAGAAAGCGGATAAAAAGAAGGACAAGAAGAAGGGTAAAGCCACAAAGCCTGCCTTTGCCGGTTCCATTGATGATCTCATCCAACAGAACAATACTTCGGCCTCTAGCTCAACTGGAATGCCCATGGGCGGATTTGGTAATGTTATTCAAACTCCAATGGGACCTCAGGTAATGACGCCGCAAGGCCTCATGCCCCCGGCTATGGCTGCCCAAATGATGCAGGGAGGCATGGGGGCTGGTATGGGAGGAGGTATGGGTGGTGGTATGGGAGGGGGAATGGCTGGTGGTATGGGAGGGGGAATGGCTGGTGGTATGGGTACAGGTATGAATAATGGAATGGGGGGTATGGGACTCGGCATGGGTGGCATGCAACCAGGAATGGGTGATATGTCTGGTGCACAACGTAATGCCCCTCTTGCCCTACCAGCCCCACCTTCAGCAGAATTTGGCGGCGGCGCAGGCGCAAGTGCGGCCGATGATGACGTCATGAACTCGCTGGGTCCAATCCAAACGATTAATATCAGTGACAACCCGCCCTCCATGGGCATGGGTAATGGAATGGGCATGGGTATGAATGGCGGCATGGCTGGAGGTATGAACGGTGGAATGGCAGGTGGCTTGAATGGGCAAATGGGTGGTAATAGCGGCATGAATGGGGGCGGAATGGCAGCTGGTGCTCCTGCTGCTGCCAACCCGTTTGCAACCGGTGCGGCAACGGGTGCGGCTTCAACGAATCCCTTTGATGACTTTTGAATACATGTCATCAGTTCTACTGCTTGAGAGAAGAAGAGTCAGCGTATTGTGGGAGATGTTCTAAATTGTCGCAGCGAATGGAAGACAATTGTTTGCTATGTGCTCGAGTCTTTCCGGTGCTTCAATGTCTATCAGTAAAGTTCGGTATTGTGTATCTCAACATAAGCTTGTAGAATAAATGAATTTTTCGTGTTTATGCTACTTGTCAACTCTATGCAGCTCCACTGGACTCTCGTGCTTCCTCGGAAACCTGTTGCATGACGTAATCGTAGATCTTTTCAAACTGAGGCACGCTTCGAATCTCCACCTTGGCACCATCACGCAATGTAAGTACCATGTCTGCGGCACCACCTAATCTTTTCACGTACTTGACCATTTCTATGTCACGGTAAATAATTTCAACTTGATCCTTTCCTTGAAATCCGCTTGATATGGAGATGCGACGACTCGTAAACTTATATCGCACCCAGGCTGCGCGCGAAACGGCAGCCACAAACGGAATGATACCCACAACTGTCAAGATCGCAAGTGTTGGAACAATGAGTTCCAGCTGACTAGGGCCAGTTTCAATGAAGACCGTCTCCGGTTCCAATTTTGTCTTCTGCACTGGTGCGCCTTTTCCGGGTTTGAATCTTCTGCTCTTGGGCGAACTTTTTGCGTCACTTGACGCCATGTACACGGAAGGAGCGAATTGGATGCATTTTGCATTGCAAGTCTTCAATGGTGCTGATGCGATACCCGTTTTGAGAACGAAACTGCTCACCGGAACAAAAGCCATGTCCTGCATTTTTTGTTTGTAACGATCAGCTTGGTGTAGGGTGTTGCGCATGGGTTTTTGTCCGAGTCATGGAAATGTATAGAAGAGGGGATGCATAAAAGCGAGATTGGCAAAACTGGTGTTACAGAGTTTTAGTGATAGGGAATTGAGGGAAACGGTAAACCTCTCGGTAGTTTGGAGCCACATATGTGCTTGCTTGGGGATGACCAGCACATGACACCTGGGTAGATTCTATTCGGTGTGCAAAACATTTACTTACACTGGTTGGCCTCTTGAATTTCTTAGAAAGTACAATGTTTTTGAGGCATATTGCTCAAATAATTTATATTTCAGATTAATTGTGGACACATGCAAACTTTGAAGCTTCCGCCATTTCTCATGGTCGCGGGAACCAGATTCTAAATTCCTAATCTTAAGGGAACCATTCCTCCGCCACGCCCTCAGATGTGGGCTCATTCTGAAATTTCCCGGTGAGCAGAGTTGCACGATTCTGCCTGTCCTTGAGCGCGCACTTCCCACCTCGACATTTCATTTTTCCACATCGCGATGGGAATCAACGGCCTCTTACCGATCGTCAAGCCAATTTGGTACGTACCAACTGACACATGAATCGGTCCGCCAAGATTAAGAGCACTTCATCGACTCTGACAGCCACTCCCGTCGCTCAATCCATCCCCCTACATACTCCTCTGATACCTGCAGTGAGCAGAAGCATGTGCGTGAATTTGCGCGTACACGCGTTGGCGTCGACGTATACGGCTGGCTACATCGCGGCACGTTTTCATGCGCATCCAAGCTATGCAAGGGCATGGATACACGTCAGTTCATCGATTTTTGTATGCATCGCATTCGAATGTTGTTGCACTTTAATATAACTCCCGTTCTAATCTTCGATGGCGCCGCGCTCCCCATGAAGAATGACACGCATGCAGAGCGCCGTGAGAAACGACAAGACGCTTTACAGAGGGCTCAAGAAGCAGAAGCGGCTGGAAATCTTCGGCTTGCAGAGGAATGTTATCAAAAGGCTGTCGAGGTTAACCCAGAAATGGCTCGAAGGGTCATTCGAGAGTGCCGAAAGTTGAACATTGAATATATCGTTGCTCCGTACGAGGCGGACGCACAACTTGCTTGGATGTCTAAAAATGGCTTGATTGATAGCGTTATCACAGAGGATTCCGATCTGCTTGTGTATGGTGCCGAGAAAATTTTGTACAAGATGACCAAGAATGGTGATGGTGACCTCTTTCAGCGCAAAAACTTACCGTCATTGGATAGTCTCTCGATGATTAATTTCACAGAAGATATGTTCATGTACATGTGTATCTGTTCAGGATGTGATTTCTTCAAAGGCGTGCAAGGTTTGGGTATCAAAAAGTCGCACGGTCTTGTCAAGAAGACAAGAACAATGACACGATTGATCCATTTGATTCGAAATGATCGTCGCTATCCAGTAACGCGCTCATTCACTACCGATTTTGCACGCGCATGTCTTGTTTTCCGTCACCAAACTGTTTATGACCCTGTCAAGTCTAAGATGACACATCTGAATCCTTTTGACAGTGTAGTGAGATCAAACTTGCCAGCTGGTGTATTATCCGAAGCTGAAGATGGCACGCTCGACCTCGGGTTTCTAGGTATACATCGCGATGATGTCACTGCCAAGAAAATTGCTCAGAGTCTCGTCCACCCGTCAACGCTGAAAGAATATTCAGAGCCACTCGATCAAATAGCAAGGCCGATTGGCAAAACTGTAGACAGAAAGCAAGACCGTCCTGAGTTGACACATGCCGCACCATCTCCTCGCGAAGTGCCTGAGGCTCGGAAATTTCAGATACAACCCATGATGGGCCCCGCTCGCCACTCAAAGGTTGCCGCCGCATCATTAAGACACAGACTGGGCATTGGTCCAACCAAATTTGATCCCAAGAAAGCAGGTCGAGACTTCAAAAGAAAAGCAAGCAGTTCAGAGCTTACAAGTCGAGTTTGGAGTAAGTTCGCTAGAACACCCACTTCGAAGCGACAGCGTACAATAGCTGGTGCTCTGCAAACAAATAGCAATGGTAAGAAAGACGAGCGCAGTAGCGCTGTTGTCGAAACTGGTCAAATTGTTAGCACTGGAGTCTCTGGACCCATCCCTGAACCGGAAATTGAAGATGGAAATCAAACCGAGAGCGCAGTGCCTTCATCTGTTCGCACCGAAGCGATAAATCGAGCTGTCAATCGGTTCGCTACTCGTTCTGCAGAACACACAGCTGAACTTGCTGCACCAACAATGCAGAGCTCCTCACAAGAAAATTTCATCAATATGAGGAATGAAGAGCAAGATGCTGTCGAGATATCTGAACGAGCGGCTGCCCCTCCAAGCCCAGACCATGAGAGTTATGAAATGTTCACTCAGATAGACGATGAACTCTCACGTGAGGATCCAATACAAGCTAAAGGGGAAAGGGAACGGAAAGTCGCTAAAATGCCGACCCCCAAGCAACGCCGGGTAGAAGGAAGCAGAGAGCTATGGAGAAGCCGGTTCTTTGAACAGACTGCGAAACGAAATGCTACGAGCCCTAATGCATCAAATTACCCATCGCTGCCGTTTTCACGCAAATCTGAACGAAACGCAACTAGTTCCACACCGAAGCGTTTACCTCGAGGTTCAGCTACGCTCAACTTGGATAAATTTCGTCGCGGAGCTACAGGGAAGAAAATTGGAGCGGATGAAGTCAAGAGATAGTCGCAGTTGTCACGTAGATTGGATAGATAAGTCAACTGTATATTTTGTAAATGTAAAGTGTAACAGTTGAGTTTGCTCTAGATAGGAACTGGCATTGGCCATTCCCAAATTGTTCTGAACTGAAGTTTATGTATTCGCAGTTAGGACTAGACCATTCTTTTCACACCGGGGCCGTTTTTGTTGAACATTCGCTTGATGTACATCACCTGAATTCCGGACACAGCCATGACGGCAAGGCATTCTAGAAATGACCACATCTTGACTCTTCTGTTTGTCTGTGTGACAGCTGCGCTCGATTGAATTCCAAACATACAAATAAGTTTGGTTAGATCTGAAATGTATGGACAATCAATTCAAGATGATATGGTTGCGCAAGCAAACTTACTGCTCAGGTGGCGCTCATGCAGAATTCTATACTCCTGCTGATGAAAGTCAATCATGCGAACAGTGTGGGAAATGCTAACAATCCATCGCTCGACATTGTCCATACTTTCTTTCCTCGCAAGCTTGGAAAAATCGATCGGGTCGCCGGTAGTGATAACCAATTTGACAGTTTTGTGTGAAATGACGCTCATCTATGCCACGCCGATCGCAAATTTCGCAAACGACCAAGTTAGTAAAGGCCCGTTTGAAGCAGATTGAACCTTAGCGCACAGACGCAACCCGTTGACGCAACGTACCTTGTTACTAAAACAGAACTTGTAGGTACCATCCTTGTCCGCCTTGAGCATAAACTTGCCCTCTCCTTCGCGTTGCGCGTTGTACACTTGCTTTCCTCCGGGACCGAAAATACTAACATCGATGTCGAGATGTGATCCTCGAACCACTGCATAGGCGCCGTTAATATTGGTTCCCTGATGTACGTCTTCAAAGAAGCATTCCTCCTTGCCTGGTGAAAGTTCGAAATTGATCGCCAGCGCGATTTGTGACAGACAAACTAAGAGAATGGCTGTCGACGATAGAGCGAGCATCGTGGATGGATATCTATCTGTCTCGGGAATCGCCGCTTATCGTCTTTGCCTCGAAAGTGCTGGACAAGATCAAGTGGGGGAACAATTCTTCAAAGGGATGAATGAAACGGTCTTTGGTCAAAAGTAGACAGACAAGGGAACTACGCAACGATTCGCGATGTTGAGAGCGGAAGCAATCAACATATGGATTAGAGCGTACTGGAGTTGAACACACTCATGTTTAGCAATTTGCTATTTTCTAGAAATTTAATTGGTAAATAGTGTCTCGCGAGATTTATTTGAAAAAATACAGTGCAATATCTTTGTTGTCAATACTGTTTACTCGTATTTACTGATGTCAACATCACTCGAAAACACATTTGGCGTTGACTGCGTGGCATAGCTCAAACGATCCGAACACGTTTCCACCAACCGACCGAAATGCCTCAATAGATACAGCCGCGTCCGTATTTCCCAATTGCACAAGTATCTAACACATCTTATGAACAGCTTGTGACTAGGCCTGCCCACAGTTGCCAAGCATTCGCGATCCATTGCCCCTCCATGGCGCAGCCGTCGTCTACAAAGGTGGTTATTGGGTACGCGTCAGAAAGCTGGAGCTCTAAAGACGGCCTGTGGTACGATACGCACATAGGAGGTCATCCAGTCTGGCCCGAAGGTCTGGAACCTAACATTCATAACTGTCCAAAGTGCACTGCGCAACGGCGTCTGGTTCTACAAGCCTATGCCCCACATCCCTCACATCCTGAAAGGTCAATCTACATTTTCGGATGCAACTCGATTCTATGTTCCGCAGATGCTTCTTCATGGTGTTCGATTCGTGTCTGCAAGGTTGCCTCTGAGGCTCAGAGCGTGGAAGAGCCACAGGAGTCGGTCCCATCCGAAAAGAAACAAGTTGAGATTAACTGGGATAGTGATTCAGAAACAGAAAGTGAATCTCTACTAGAAGATCTCGCTGACGATCTGAAGACGCTTTCTCTTGAAGTGGAGTTGATGCGTGCGAGGAAAGAAGCTGCAACGGAAGCCTCTTATGATGTACTCTCAACATCTCCACTTCGTGTCAGAAACGACAAAGTTGCTGCACCTCCCAACGCCTCAGACAAGACCAAGAAACAGGGACAATTCAATGGGGAGCCGAATGGCCAATCTTCAGAGGGAAAAGGGCGCGACAACATTGCTACATTCAAATCATATTACGTCGAAGTTGATTATGAACCCGAAACATCCAAAGATGTTGTCCAAGAAAGCTCAGTTAATGGTTTGTTACACAGATATGAAGAAGAAGAAAGGATAAGATCTACGCAGGGTACATTGGAGACATACGCGGCCGAAAAAGATGACGAGACGCCGGCTGAACGCCATTTTGAATCATTCCAGGAAAGAATTGCAAGGGCTCCCGCTCAAGTGCTTCGATATCAATTTGGTGCACAACCGTTATGGCCGCGCTACCCTTCCCCAAAACTTGAAGAACCGAATACAAAATGCAATTGCGGTGCCGACATGGTGTTTGAATTGCAACTTTTAGGTTCTTGCCTTCATTATTTGCAACCAGATCAGTCAATAACAGGTACGCAGAAGGAAGCGGGTATGAACTTTGCGTCTATCGCAGTTTTTACTTGCGCTGCCGACTGTACAGAGGCAAGTCTTGTATCAGAAAATCGGTCCTTTAGGGTGTTTCATCAAACTGTTCTGGTACAGCAGGACGAGTGGTGACGAATGTGCTCCCTTCGGAGAAAAATAGGGGATTCACCCCGCTGTGCGTGATTCGAAATATGGCACATCCCGTCACCAAAGCGTCATATCCTGCCGCTGTTCATCTGTCAAAGCTCTAGTTTCTGTCCAATAGTTGCCGATCGGTTCCCATTTCTGCGCATCTTCTGAAACTCTCTTGAAGAACCTAGCAGACTTTTCACCCTTACCGCTCTTTTTCTGTTCTGCTATTCGATCGCGTTGCAACTGTTCTACTCTGAGCTTTTCTGCAGCAGCGTGCGTGGAATCGCCATTCTCAAGAGCTGCACGATCGGGTCGTAAGCGAGAATCGGATGGTGGTAGCTCCTTTGCCTGTTCTGGAGTAATGTCAAGGGTCTTCTTAGTGAACTTGGTGCATTTAGCCAACGTCCCTGTCAAACCACCACCTTGATCCTCAGGTAGCATACGCGAGCCTGCCATCCAAAGACGATTACAGCCTTCCCCCTTTGATTTGTTCACCCGATCACAGTCGAGGTATTTGTTCCACGCGCCCTTGAACTTGAAGGTTTGATTCCCGGCACTATCGAGCAATTCGCCAGTGACCATATACCTGTTGGCGGAGAACCAACCGCATTGAGAAAGGTTGAGGTTGGCAACGGTACCGGAGGTCTCATTACGAATGACGATATCGCCGAAATGGTCAACGAAAGCACCGCCCACGAAAAGATTGGACACGAGAGCTTTCGGTAGATTCCAAGTATAGCGATCACCGGTGGTTGTAAAGTGAATATAACGAGATCCGATATTGTTAATCTCTATAGAATTACCATGAAAGGTAGCTTCAATGTCGACGACCTCACCGGCCACCCAGCCGTTTCCCTGCGAACGCGACACCGACACTGGCGGGTGATGGGACACCTGTTCGGAATAGAATTTCATTCCATTGACGGGATTTTGATATTCATACGTCTCGCCCAGGAGGGGATTAAACGGCTTGCGCACGCGCTCGGTGTGGGAAAAAGCGGAGATAATGAAAGCGATGACGAGACAATCGCGCAATGCGGGGTCCTCGCATGTGGCGGCACGGTCGAGAAGGTCTGCGTATTCGAACATTTCAACCATGCGGGTGAGAGCGGTCGTGGGCTCGAAGACCCATATGGGCAGACTGAGACGCATGTTCATGACGTCCATGCCCACAACGGAGGCGAGACGCTTCCATAGCTCCTGACGGGAGGCGGTGTCGACGTCACCAAACTCTGTCGAGGGCGCGGAACGGTCTGCGTCGGCATGGAGGGAGGTGGTGGGCGTGAGGGACATGAACGAGTCTGGGGTGCCGACGACTGTTGCGTAGGCGGAATTGGCCATGGAGGAGATCCAGCCCGACCAGGTGGTATCGGGTTGGCGTGAGTTATCTGCCATTGTGGGTTGGAGAATGGAAGGGTGTAGAATACGGGTGAGTAATGGGTGGGATAGACGAGAGGGGGTGGGTGTGAAAGGGACGCATGCTTAGCATGAGTATGTATTGTTGTGCTGTTGACAGGCAATAAGGGGCGGGATGGACGGGGGCGGATAGAGATGTAGTTTGGCACTTGAAATGAGCGAGCATACAATACAATCTGCAACGCAGTGCAGTGCAGTGCAGAGCACCACTCACATGGCTGCGCATGTACACACCTGTACACGTTGTACTGAGAATCCGTTACAACTATCACAATTTACAATTACTTGTACAACTCGTTCGCACTGCCAACGTAGTGCTCATACACGGAATCAAACAATTTTCGATCAGTCAGCATTCGTTGAATGACAGCGCGGAAGGAAACGCGATCCACTTCATCCCACTTGGCTACACCAAGTTGTCCCTGTCTGCCCGCTTCCGCCAACGCCCTTGCCACACGCGCTTCCTTCTCTGGCCCCTCGTCCTGTTCAACCTTGAGCATTCTCATCAACTCTTTCGCAGGCTCTTCCCCAGCCGCCATTTGCTGCTGCTGTTGTTGCTGCATGTTGGCCATATAATGATGCATGTACATCTGATGCATCGGATGCATCATCATGGCCATCTGTGGATGAACGCCGCCCCCGAAATGCTGCAAAGGCAGTGCTGCTTGCGCACCCATCATGGGTCCCGCCGCCGCTGCCGCCGCCGCAGCCTGCCCAGCTGATATATCGCCGCCGTTTCTGAAGCGGTATTCCATTTCTCTCCTACGTGCTTCCTGCATTTGAACATTTTGAGCATGAAGCATCGCCTGCATTTGCATTATGCGTTGCGTTTCATCGGCCTCACTTGTACCCGGTGCAGCGCTGACATTGCTACTATTCCCAGCATCTGTCGTCCGCACTGCCGGTCTTCCGCTCGATTTACCCCCCGATTTTGCAGCTTGCTTGCCACTTGCTTTGCTCTGTGACGCGACCGCTGCCTTGTGCGCAGGCTTGTTCGCCGCCTTGCCAGAAGCCTTTGGCGACGTCTTTGCTGCTGCTTCTGTAGCAGTCGTTGACACAGCTGTAGATTCAATAGTAGACACATCTGGAATAGGCTCAGTAGACGTCTGTGCAGCCGGCTTTTCTGCAGTAGCATTGCCTTCGGGCGGTCTAGCACCATTTTTTTCAAACTCGGACGATTCTGGTGCATTTGCAGGTACCGCCTCCCCCGCCACACCATCAGTCAGTTTCAGATCTGGGAAGAAGCGCTGCAGCGGATTTTCTGTCTGCTCAGTGGTGTTCGCAGTCGATTGCGATTGTTGCTGCTTTGCACCAGTCTGCGTAGCTTTGGGAGACGCCGCTTTGGGCGAACGCCGGTTGCCGGCAGTATTCTTCAACGCAGCGGATCTCTTGTTGACGCGCTTGGGACGCGTCGGCGGTGACGGCTTGGGTACAGGTTGGCTGTTAACAATCTTCTGTAAAAGATCAAATACAGCCACAGCCTCGTCCACTTCATAAAACCAAATGCCCATTGTAGAACCCTGCGCGTTGTTGTACATGATCATTTTGTCATTGCGCTCTAGCTCTTTGTTGCCCACAACGATGTCGTCAGAGTGGTTCTCTGGCGATTTGCGGTTGATGATAACGATACGATGCTTGCTGCGATCGGGAAAGGTGGATTTCTTCATGTTACGCTCAACGATGAAGAGTGAGCCTTCCACGTCACAGCGTCGCCATTCTGGCACGCCCTCCAACATCCTGTACAATACGACGTGCGAGGCAGACTTGAGCACGAGTTGGATGGCAGGGTCGGCACGCTTCAACACGGAGAGATTCATTTCGGATGCAATGGCCTCGCGTTCTGCGGGGTCAAAGTCTATGCCGGCGGTCATGTCTGCAGTGGAAATGCGACTGGCTGGCCGTTGCGCACGATTCGTAACGGGACACGGCGTCGAGGCTATAAAGTGAACGTGATCGGGCAGAGCTGTGCTGGTCCACGGTCTGCAGAAATCGCTGCTCAGTGGGTACGACGGAGCCAAAGTCGAGTGGTTACGCGTGGCGGTAAATTTGCTTGCTGTTCGCAACACGGTAGAGTGCTGGCGCGGCTTGCTGAAACTGACGGCCCCACAAATTGCGCGCACACTGCCAAACCCCTCCACATTTCTTCCTATTCAACATTTGCGTTCCAATTACGTGATCGCTGCCATTAAATTGATTCCTTTGTTTGTAATTGATCCTCATACGTCTCCGCACCACAGATCGGCGCCTTGTTCCGCCCTCCGGCCCTGGTAACAAAAAATCATTTATGTATATAGTAGGACCGCATTACAGTGAAACCTTTCAATCTGACGAGATACTCTTTGTGAAAATATCTTTTACCATAGATTACTGGCAGGCATGCAAAAAAAGCCCGTTCGGTCCCAAAAACAATGTCGACAACATGTTAGCCGCCGGTTACTAAACTCAGGTAAGCATGCATCTCAACTTGCATCACGCTTCCACATAACGCTTGCTGCGATAACCACCTCTTCCAGATGCAATGACGCGACTAACCACCCTATCCGACCTGCCCGAACAAACTCTACAAACTATTTGCAATTTTGTTCATCCCGATGACCTTCATAGTCTCTCTCAAACCTCCCATTTCTGGCGCAACCTCTGCCGAAATTACGTGTGGCCTCGTCGCGTGGCAGAATGTATAGGCGTACGCTCTATTCTCTACGAAAGCTGCCCGCACCCTACCCGTTCAACACAGCAGCTCCCTGTCCTTCGCAACGTCGACATAGACATGCCAGACTCGCAAACATGGCTACGTGTGTTTCGCGCATTTCAGATGCACCATTGCACGAGAACACTCTATATTTGTGTGCAGCTCGGTAATACAGACTCGGTCACTTCGCTTGCACTACAGTACGCTGTGACGCCACAGGACATTTTCCGCACAAACTTGCTCTTCTCCGAGCATCAGCTCGCATCCAGAGCGCAGCTCTACGTGCCGCTCCTGACGGAAGATTCCGTCCTCCATTTCACCGGCTCACCAACGGCACAACAGACGCCATATCTTGTGCGCGACAAAGTATTGTCCAAAAAATATTTCCTTGTCGTCAAGTTTCGACCGACACCTGACCGGCCACTGCCAGAGAGCGATTCACATGCGCGCCGTGAGACATATGTACGCCAGCTTGTCGTCAAACTTATCGCAAAAGGATTATCCGTTGAGGAGGATGAGGTCCGCTTCTATTTGGATGACAATGCTTTCGATGTCGCCAAGGCGTATAAGCAATTATTGAGCGATCATGCTTTCTCGGCGTGATTTTCATTATCGTTCCGCGTACCTTCCTCCCGTCCGGTTAGACAGCCTCAAATGTACAGGCTGTAGATTTGGTTCCGGTTCTGATCTCGATCGGCGTAGTAGACGACCGGTCTATAATTTTGACAGCATATGAATGCACAGAACCCTATGTTAGAAAGCTTGCGCCGTTGCAAAAGGTGGAGTATAGCCGATTTCCGCGCAAAGCTTACCTCTGCCGAATAGGCAACGTGAAAGTGAGCAAGAGATCTGTTAAGTCGTTCAACAAAACGACTTGGCATCACTATAGTGCTTTGGTACATTACGACGAAGAAGGCCAACTGCGGTGCGACTCCTAATAAGAACCACGCAAACCAAAGACGCAGCAAGGAATCCTGCGTGGATTTTACAGCTGTATCCGTAAGCTTTTCGCGCAGTAGCCATGACCAATACAACGAACTGGTAAGGAGCAGTACCACAACAAACTTTACGTATGGTATGTTTCGAAGCATTCAGGTCAGCAAGTCGGATGGGTAATCACAGCGGTGAAATTAGGTAGTGAAACGTACCATGTAGCGACGTCGGAGATGACGTAACGAACTGACAGATTTGCCAAGATTACTACTCCAATGGATGCCCCGCACAACACAACGAAAGCTGAGTTAGCAACTGTAGAAACTGCGCGTTGGCAGAAATCGAACAAAGAGAGTTGCTGCTCGGCGCGACTCTGCCGTTAACTCACGTCTCAAAAATACGAATATCTCGAAGCTGCACAGCGGGGTCAAGCGCATTGCGTCCTTGAACAGGACTTGATGTTTCTCGCGGGGCCAAGGAACTCATGTCGACAAGGCTATTGTATAACAGATTGGACGCGTTTGGCAGCGCGGTGATCGAGGATTGAACGGTAAAGGCGAGCATGCGTAAGTAGTGTTCATAACCATAGAATATCCACTTACCGCTTGCAAGGCCATGCCATGCGTCTTAAACACGAGTTGTAGAATGTGTTCCAATAGGGCACAGCGAAGATACTTTGATTGGCCCATTCAGACATGAAATGACGTACGTATTGAAATGGCGCGCCCAGAATAGAAAACTGGTGCCCTTGATTGGTCGCAGTGCCAAGGCTACGATTCATGAATCTGTACAAAAGTGCAAAACTTTTTCACAAACTTTTCATAGATTGAGCTGGCCTATCACAGCACAGTAAGCCAATTGTTTGATGTTACTATCCACTGCGCTCCATTTGATCGTTCCAGACATTTTGGTCAACGCGCGCTCGCGTTTCAAGCAGGAATTGTGAATTTGCCTCTGGATCACGATCAGTCATTCACCTTGAAACACATTTCATCACAACACTTCACTTCCGCTCAGCAAAGTTACCTACGTCACAGCACGTCAGTATGGAGGACGACAGGTGGCTCATGATGGCCGTCTTGGACCATTTGCAGAAGAGTGTAAATGTGCAAGGTTTGAAATCCGACTCGATTAACGACGCCATATCTGCATTATCGAATGCATATTCGCTCGACGTACAAAACAGTGCAACGAAAGAGCGCTATCCGTTGGATGGCCTCTCACTGACACAAATCTTCAAAGCCGGGCGCGAGCAGCTACTGTCCGCCAATGCAAACTCAGCGTCACGATCGGCACCAGCTGCCACAGCATCTGCAGACACGGTTGAACAAGGGGCAACTTCGGCAGCGGGTGCGTCTTCTAGTGCAGGTACATCGGGCGCAGCATCTTCAGAGGATGATGGCTTCTTGAAGTTTGTGGCACGCCTCAAGGCGACAACAAACCTATTCAAGGGAGTCGAGGAAGGCAGTGCGGAGTATGACAGAAGGATGACGCGTGCACGCGAGAAGTATGATGCGAAGCGTTCGGAAAAGAAGACGCGTGCCACGTCTGGTAAGGCAGCGCCGTCCAGACCGGCGACGGAGCAAGAGAAGGCACGAGCGGAGAGGCTGAAGACTGAAGGAAATACGCTGCTGAAAGCAAAGAAGTATGAAGAGGCCCTTGAGCAGTACACACGATGCATTGAACTGGACGACAAAAATGCGGTGTATTTCAGCAATAGAGCGGCAGCAAAGATCATGCTTTCACGCTTCTCAGAGGCTGTTGACGATTGCAAGCGCTCTATAGCTTTGGATGGAAAATTCATGCGACCGCGCGAAAAGCTGGCCACAGCGTACCGAAGCCTTGGAATGTTTGACAAGGAGGTTGAGGCATTGACAGGAGTGCTTCGTCTGGCACCGTATAATGAAGCGATCAAGGAGCAGTTGCGACAGGCCAAGGACAAAATTAGGGCAGCCAATGGCGATCCTGAGCAATCGTCTAATCTGCCAGGTGGTGTGGAAAGTCTGATGAATGGAATGCCGCGTCCCAATGCGAGTACACTCGATCAGATGGCACGATCGATGGGAATCAATCTGCCGGCTGGTGCTGCTGATACATTCCTCAATTCGGGCGCACTGGATCAGATTGATGGATTGTTTCGGGAGAACCCGGGCATGCTGCAGCAGGCGATGCAGACCATGATGAACGGCGGATTTGCAGGTATGGGAGGGAATGCTACTACGAATGGAGCGACGGGTAATAACAGTGGCAGATCGTGAATGTGTATGAGATGTAATTGTCGATGGCGTTGCGACGAAGCGCATGTGATGTAGTTACGTCTGTGCGAGTGCTGAAGTGGTAGAAAATTACAGTAAGTGAATTGAAAAAAGATCAAAGGGGCTACGCAGCACAGCGTAGCGCAGTGGTGCTGTTGCTGTTGCTGCGGCTCGTGATTGCAGTTTGTGTTGTAACACTCCTAGAAAGTACGCGATTGGCGACACGTGACAGGCAGTTGGAAGCGTTTGGATTTTGAATTGTGAGGCGTTAAAATGTAGCGACGCCAGTTGGCAAATATGAATTTATTGCAAAGATGCATTCTGTGACGTCATACGCGCGCGTGCCTTTACTCAACAGAAACACCACAGCCGCCGTCCACGTCACCGTCTTTCACCGAAGGTTGCAAACTGAACTGGCCGCCATGAAATTATTTATCTCCAGAACACACACTCCACTCAATCCACTGGGCCACCACGTCTTCCCACCTACGCCCGTTCCATCGCGCTTACAACCAATGCCGCACTGCTCGATCGCGATCACTCTTTCTACTTGTACCAACTGACTGACTCTCTTTACCACGGCCTTGACGTGAGCGCCCTCTTGCGCTGCCTTGCTTTCAGCCGCCGTAGCCCAGCCCTATACCGACTCGTTCATTCACTTTCCAACTACCCCATCAAATTTCCAATGCCACCACCACCGCCGCCCCCACCCCCACCACCACCGCCACTGCCAATCTCAAATGGCGCTTCACGCTCGCCCCCACCGCCGCCGCCGCCGCCCCCTCCGACAGCTAACCGCGCCGCTGTGACCGCGCCCCCACCGCCGCCAGCAGCCGCGCCCCCGCCGCCGATTTCCGTGCTCCCAAAGCCGACCAGCGCAGCGCCCCCGCCTCCGCCACCGCCGTCAGCAGCTCCCGCAGCAAGGTATGTTATTCCGCGCAGTGCGCATCATCATTTTCTCACGATTTGTCCCGCTCTCTGACACCGCCATCGTCCTTGCCATGCGCGATCGTAGTACATCCCCGCCGCCGCCACCGCCGCCAGCACCATCCGCGAGTGTAGTCCAAGCGCCCGTCGACGCCAAAGTGGCGCCGCCGCCGCCAGTCGCGTCTTCGCCCCCCGCCGCCGATGATGAGGAGGCCGAATTGTCGAAAAGAGCATCCAAAAAGGCCGATAAAGCCGCCGCAAAGGCCGCCGCCGAAGCTGAGAAGCAGCGGATCAAGGCCGAGGCCGAGGCGGAGAAATTGCGCATGAAAACGCAAGCTGCCGCTGATAAGGCTTTGAAGAAGGCGGGGAAAAAGTCAAAAGATGGTGAGGATGCCGCTACTGCTGACGCTCCGCCCTCTCCGGCGGTGCCGTCCGCTCAGGCTGCTAGATCTGCGCCGACAGTCGTGAAGAAGAAGAAAAAGAAGGGCGTGTGTTGCTTTGGTGCTAGTGCTACTCAGTCGGATGATGAGAAGGAAATGCCGCAGGGTCATCCGGCCAGTTCGGGTACGGGTGGCGGATATGCGGACCCTTCAAAGGGATTTGCGATACCCAAGGGGTATACGCGTTTCAAAAATATCGAGTCTTAGGTTTGTGCTACTTTTTTCATGGCTAACTGCGATTGTTGAATCGGCGCGCTGGCTTTTGTCGGGCCTGTGCGCTAGACGTGCGTTCTATTCTAGAAATAAGTTTGTGATGGCAGTGGACTGGCTCGCATGTGTGTCGTTGCATATGCACTTTCGTTTGCTTGTTGAATGATAAAATTGTGTGTGACGGTTGAATCGAAAGCTTGCCAGCTGAGTTCCATTCCATTAAAGCTTACAGTGTACCCGCTGGACATTGCCCTCGATATGACCTCCCATGCTGTCATTAGAGCCTATGATCGTGCGCGATGCAAAACGCACCGACACACAACGCGTCGTTTTGGCGGGAATACCTCTCGTCACTTGCCAAGTGCCGTTCGCCCACTCGCTGATTCCTAACCGAAACATAAACTGCTGCAAAAATCTCACTGCGCGCCATTCAATAAAAACCGATTAAACCAATCAAAGCGCACACATACACCTCCTAGCTTGCACTCCTACACCACCGACCTATGTCAACCTCCCCCACTCCCTCTGTCGCCATCACCCGCTAGACCGCACAGCTGCTGCACAATCTCAACTCGTCATGCCGCAACCGCGACCGCGACCGCGCCGAGCAGCAGCCGTGCGTGCCACCGCCGCCCGACATGCAGCTCTATCACCTGCGTCCCCCGCCCCGCTTCCGCCCCGCCGACCCCGTCGCTCCACCCTGCGCGCCACCTCCTTCGTGCCTAGAAAACTCTCGCGCCGTCGTGCTGATTTCGAACGCATCGTCGCTCATCATGTACAATCATCCAGCCCCCCCGAGCGCCCCGTCCCATCTGACCAACCCAGCGTCGACCCCGATGCCCCTGTCCAGCTCACCGCCGAATGGACACTCGCCGCTCTCGACGCACAACCCACCCATATACCCGCACAACTGCGCGCGCTTCTCCAAACCCTCCAGAAGCTCCCCAATAGAACAGAGCAGCCCAGTTCAGAACATTCCGAAAGCGATCTCAAGGCGCTGACTGAACTGCTCGCGACCGATAGATGTATGTCGCATGATTTGGACGCCGTTCGATTGTTCACTGCCTGCTGCCTCGCAGAGTTGCTACGCATATGCGCCCCTGAACCGCCTATTTCGTCGCTAAAGTTGAATCAGGTCTGTTCGCTATTCGTGGAACAGCTCGCTGCGATTGCGTCGCAGAGTGATGGCATGGAGCTATTCCGCTTTTCGCTGTTAGAGCAGTTAGCTACTGTGAAGACGTTTGTTATCTTCTGCGACGAACATGATATTGTGTGCGATATGTTTGCGTGCTTTTACGCGGTGGCTCGCCCGCACCACCCCGCGAAGATACGCCAGTATTTAGCTGACATCCTGGTGTCACTGTTGGAGGAAATGGAACAAATCGACAAGGTTGTCATGGATGCACTGTTGGCGCCGTTAGTGCCAGCTCTTAAATATTCACAGCCGGCCGCCACAATGGCAGAAAGGGTGGTCTATGAATCCCGAAATGTCATCCAGGTACCTGTGTGCAGCTTGCTCAACGCCTCGATTCGAATATTGCAACATTTAGATGGTGCACCCTCCTCAAATGCACCATCCCGGCGCAAATCGCCATCAAAACGAGCGCGAACTGGCGAGTCCTCCGATGACGTGTCTGAACTATCAGAGCATCACCAGTACATTTCAGATCTGCTGGTGGCCATCAACCGTGTGGCTCCTGAGATTCTCATATATGTAATTCCGAATTTAGAGGACCGGATACGGTCGATGGAAATCCCAACCCGACTCGGCAATGTCCATTTATTAGCCGAGTTGTTCACGTCGCGGTCGGATATGGTAGACTCATATCCTTCTCTTTTCGCAGAGTTCCTCACGAGAAATCGCGATGTCGAACCACAAATACGAGCAGAGGTCTGCGCAGCATTACCTGACTTGATGATTGGACATCCTAGACGCCGCGATGCGCTTGACAACATGCTGCGAGACAGGGCAATGGATAGAGATGAAAGCGTTCGAGTTGTGGCTGTCTCTGCCATTGGTAAGGCTGTTGATGTTGCAAGCGATGAGCTTCTAAAGTTATTCTCCACGAGGCTCCGCGACCGGAAACCTGCTGTTCGACAAGAAGCTTTGCGCCAAGTAGCTGTCGTATATAGAACACAGCAGAAAGGTGTGCCGCATGGAATTTCAGCGGGAAAAGATGCGGCCAAGTCAGATTCAGCAAATGACAAGAATACGGCAACGCTGCGTTCTGAACCGAAAAACAGTGGCAGCGATACCGTTGCTGCATCTGGGGCTAGGGACAGTGGTGGCAACATCCGCATACAGAGATTGTCTTGGCTGCCTAGCACATTAATGCAAGCACACATGGCGTTGAGAGGTGCTGGTGATTTCTCCGCAGCTTTCGCAATTGAGAATGTCATCTTTGAGGGCATTACAGATTTGAAGAGTGATGATCCAGAAGCATGTAAGGAAAGGATGAAACGTTTTGCAATGTTCCTATGTCATCTTGAGGAGAATGATGCAGTTCAATTTGCTGCTCTGTTGCAGGAAAGAAGTCGGACTCGGAATGCTCTCCTTAAGATTGCAGAGTTTCGTTTGAAAGCCAGAACACATTCCCCAACTGAATCTTCACAAGCATCGAATGATTCGCCACCCAAAACTTTCTCGAAACGAGTCCGCAGAAAGACAGACAAGGCTGCAGCGAGCTCGCGTCGCTTGGATCCAGAGGAAGTTCGAGCTTTTGCGATGAAACTTGCGAAATCTCTACCTGGGAAATCAATGGGCCCCGACAATGCATTGGACATGTGTACAGCAATTGCATCGGCTGTTGATCTGCGGTTCTATGATCAAATTGTGAAGACCATCAGCTTTGATTCCACTTCTGCAGAGTTTTCGGCGGCTTGCAAAGACGCTGTTGCGCGTCTTGGTTCAAAATCTGTAGCTGGTATTTTCTTGCGCGAACAAATCCTTCCCCGATGTCGCCCTGGAATCTTCAGCTCCATCCATTTTGAAATAGCCTGCGATATTGCGGGGGAGGAAAGTTCTAGTGCTCACCTTGAAAAAACAGATGAAAATATCGGGACTCGACCATCTTCCCTTGATGATTCTTCGTCACTATTGTGCGGTTGTTTGCGATATCTCGACATCGCTAGCAAGTATGTTCATGAAGTATTGCAGAAAAACGTTTCAGCTGTACGCTCTCTAGCCGTTGTCGAAGTTGGTCCGGATGATGACGCAGGCTCCCATGTTCTGTTGTGCGGTCTCAAGCTGTTGAGCCGACTATCTGAGGAAGTTTGCAAAAATGCACACCTTCAAGATTTGTACCCGACACTGGAGACGCATATGGTCGCAAAGGTTGATTCTGATGTGGAGCAGTGCGCCCTCTTGGCAAAATGGGCAACTCGGGCGGCCATATGGTTGGCCAAAGATACTTCTGTCAGGCCATCACCTCTGATGTCGATTGTTAAGGCTCTGTCAGAAAGCATTGATCGCTTTTCAGGAGATCTAGAAAATGTTATTGCTCCTATCACTGCGCTCTCTCAGTTTGCCAAATTCAGCACTGAAATGTTCAAACCGGTATCTCTGGAGTCGTTTGATTTCGCTAGAGCCTTGCTATGCGGATCTCTGAATAAGAAAATCCGAGAGTTTGAGTCGGTCGGTCAGCCTTGGCGGAAAAAGTCGCGTCACAGTCGACGATTGTCGAGAAGGGCATCAATTCCGGCGTCTGTAGGGGTTTCTGTAGCCTCGTTACCGGAGAATATCACAGATTTTCGGGCCTCATGTATGGTCGAGGTCATTCAAAGATCGCTAAAGCTTCTCATATATGGATTACCATATGTGAATACAAACAATGAAGAACTTAACAACGTGATCAAAATTCTCATGGAAATTACCAATGCCAAAGATGGGGATATCTTTGGAGCCTCACGTGATAACTTCAGTGATGATGTCAACAGTGAGGAAGAGGACAAACAAGATGAGAGCAGCGCAGTTATTGTCATGCGCGCAGTCTCACGTTTATCTGCAGCGCGTGCCATGCTCTTCCTAGGCCGGGATCCCAAATATTTCCGAGGAATATCTCCGCCAGTGTTCATCTCAACTGTCCTCTGTGCACAGGATGAACACCCGGATGTCCGCATCGCTTTTGCGAAAACCGTTTACACATCAATACTGAAAAAGCGTTTGCCTTTGAGATGGATTGTCTCATTACCACTGATGGCAATTGAACCGGACCGAGACAACTTGGTACAAGTTCGATCCATGTTGACCTCTCTTTTCCGCTACCGGCGAAGAGTATTTGAGAAAGCCAAACTGGATGGGAATGCATCTGCGCTACAGCTTCTTCCAGAATCCACAATATCGGAGTTCATTTGGGTTCTTGCGAACTTGCCGGATGTAGAGGTTGACCAGGGTGCTGGTTTCCCAGAATCTGAAAAATGTCTCGAGCTGCACATAGATCGATTGCTTGAATCTAATGAGTATGCGGGTGTGCTGAACGAACATCTAGAAAGCTTGTATATCGCGCAAGATGCGTCAGAGGAAGAGGGAAGCGCACCAGGTGCTAAGACGGAACGGATCGGTCAGCTTGCTCGAATTGCTGGGAATATATTGAAGAAAAAGCAAGCCGGTCGGAAGTGGACACTTGCAGAACATAGGAGTCAAGTAATGCTTCCAAAAGATTTGTTCCGTGTGATTCCGAAAAACGTTGAAGTTTCTACTGTTCCACCTTCTGTCGTGGTAACGGCTCCGAAATATGGTAGTGAGGTAGATATGACGACACCAAGTCAAGAACAAAAAGAGGTTGACTCGCGGACAGGGTCAGAAAGGGGAAAGTCTTCGGCATCCAAAGCACTCAATCTGTCTGCAGTGAAGGATCAAGAAAGATTGGGGGACACTGCGTTGTCCGGGTTGTCTGGAACTGGCGATCAGAATGCATCCGATAGAGAAACATCATCGAGGGGCCAGAAGCGACTTTCGATAGATCTGTTTGAGACATCTAGTGTACATGCGAAAGGTGAGGGGTCTGAAGATCAGACGGGGGGACAGTCTGGCTGTGAGCCCTCTACTAAGAAGGCGAAGTTGTCGCCGAAGGGAGAAAGGGAAAGTGAGAAAAACAAGGAAGTATTGAAGGAACGAGAAGGATCTGTCGAAAAGGGTGATACCCATGGAACAGAAGATGGAATGACACCGTGTGAGAGCGATAAAACCGATGGGAATGGAAAAGCTGGAAGGGACAAGGGGAAAGAAATTAGACGTGCTAAGCAAATTGCTGACAGTAAGCAAGTGGCAGTGAGTGTTTCAGAGGTGGGAGACAATGATGACGACCGAAAGAAGGAGCCATCTTCTGAAGCAGACAGTATGGCATCCAGAGGTGAACACTCTTCGCGACGAAGCACTGGATGCTCCTCTGGGGCAGATAAAGAAAATACTACAATTGAGAAGGATATGAATACTGCGAGAGATCCTATGGAGTCACCGAGCGAGGCACAACGAACACGCCCTCGATCGCAACAGAAAATTGGAAATGGGCAAGGAGTTCTGAAGAAGTCTAGGACTGCTGCGAAGCGGAAAGCCGCAGAAACAAAAGTCAAGTCGAATGAGGCTGTAGTGGCAGGAGTACGACGAAGTGCCCGCATCCGCAGAGTATAAAAGGTGGTGTATCACCATATGTGTTAACAGAAACATACGTTGCCTGTACATATGTAAATAGAAATGTGGAGCTTGAATGTCATCTCTATTCAAGTCTCATGTAAAGATCGCTATCAGCATTTCAAAATTGAATTTACTTGTCACTAACTAGAGAAGTATCTTGACTCCCAGAAAACCATGGACAAGGAAGGCAGCCATTGTAGCGGCGCCCAAGTAAGCGTGTACTTTCCGTCCCTGCAGGCGACCCTTGGGGGTGCCATCTTGACCAATTGTGAAACCAGAATAGGCCAGGACTGAATTGGCGGCCAACAAGGACAACACCAGGGCAGCGGATTTAAAATGAGGCGTCTCCCAAATGTCATAACCCTGCATCGCAACCGACAAGGTGCCACCACTGCCTCCCAAAATGGCGAGCAAAAAGAAAGCGAGCATGATCTGCTCATGAAGTTGTTTTTGTTTAACACCTTGGCGCTTGTCTTCATTGTTACGGCCGGCCCAGCCAATAACGGCACCAGGCATTCCCATGCCCAGGACCATAAAGGCCATCATGGCCGGATGTCCCCATTCGACGAGCCACGTCGGCATGTTGAGGGTGAGAAATGCGTTGGCAACGGTCTGCAAAGCGGCTGGATTTTGGGCGAGAATGGTGAGGGGCACGGCGTCGGATAGCATTGTTGGGGCACGCGAGGCGGACGCCACTCTGACGGGACGGACGCATGTGCGCGAGATTGAGATTGCGGGGCGCAATAGCTGGACGGGGGTTGCTGCGATGAAAGCCATGTTTGACAGGTGCGCGCTGTTGAGATTAGGGGAGGCGGGACGAGGTGAGTGAGAGTGAAATGTCGTTGAGATGCGTCGGACGCTTTTCATTGGTGGCTGTGAATGGAAAATGGAGCGATGTGGACGGGCGATTTCCATTGGTTACATTTTATTGTATGGTGCGCGACGTTTGGTCGGGATGCAATGGCGATGGGACAAGTGGAGAGCGTGTCGGACACGAGAGTGAATTTAAGATCCAATGCTGTAGTTGACAAATGAATGAACGAATGGCGGTACGTAGTAAAAGCACGCCAGGGCCAACAGGTATGCTAGAAAGTTTGCTGGACGGAGAGATGATTTTTAACGCGCGTCATCGCTACACGTTCCACCCTGCCATTTCATACAATTGATGGCAAACACGATCACGGCGAATTGAAGATATCAAACATACAGTAATCAAGTCGCTTCGCACCAATGCAACCGACGCCACTCTCGATGTCATTCGCTCATCGCTACTCGACTTGACCAACGCCGTCGCCCGCCCCGCGCGATTCCAGTCCATCGCTCCACTCCCTCCACTCTATCCCGCTTTCGTAACGTCCCGCCTTTGCCAAACTCTCTATCTGGAGTCTAGACTTGCCATCACCGTACTCTTGTCCATCATCCAACGACACAATTCCGTGTACCATTCACCCGCTCTCCCTCATGCGCGCTCTCATCCTACTCTTCGTTCTCTCGCTCATCGCGCACGCTCGCGCAGCTGCAGTCACACAATCTCCGCAAATTCGTGAATCGCTCGAAAATACATGCACTTGCCAATGCTGCCGTACCGTCGGCTCCCTCGATCGATTCGAGTGTGACTCAACCGCCGCCACTTCCTTCGATGTTCCCTCCTGTTCCGGATGCGATGTGCAGGCGTGCTCAAACGCTTTCCCCGTCTCGTGCGCACAAAAATCTTCCGTCGTCGAGGCACAATGCATCACTCGTGAAGGTTGGATGCTCCGCCTCGTACCCCTCCTCTTCCTTATCATCACCGCTGCACTCCTCATCTACGGCATTTTCTTCAAAAAGTTCAACGGCTACAATGACGAAACACAGAATCGACCCCCAGCCACCTCACCCATATTTACTTCTAGAAGTATCAACTATGACACTTTCAACTATCGTTCCAGTCCGCCTCGCCCGACTTCCGATGATTCTAACACCCGATCCGCATCAATCCCCGACTATTCCTCGTCCGACACCAGAAACGCTTCCCGCGAGCGCCCCATCACTAGTCTCCAGACCATTCCGGAGACCGAAAGACTTACAGGAAGCTCTCCATCCGTTCTTGATCCCATCATCCCCGTCGATACCCCAGCTCCCGTTTCGCTCACGGCTACTCAACGTGTAGATGAACAGCATCCAAGCACTCTCCATCGTGCATATGCCCAACAAATTTCTCCAGTTGATGTAACCTCAAATGTCGCGACAGACAACACTACTAGCAGTTTAGCCGATTCAGAACAAAACCCCTCTGTATCCGCTCAACCTACTGTTCCTAGTGCTCCTGTAGAGACGCCTACACAAGTCCCGTCGACCCCAACACGTTCGTTAGAACAAACTTCCATTTTGAAAGACTCTTCTGTCACCCGAACAACTGAACAAGTCACACAACCTCCAACAGGTGAGACACAAGCTTCCCATGTTTCCCATTCCATTCCGGATGTTCCTGTCACCAACATTGCCGCACCACACAATGTTGTTCGAATGGCACGTTCACCCGAGGAAAATGCATTACGTCGCAGCCTAACCGAACAAATTGTGATTTCACCCGCGGAACTGCTAAGTCCTGACGATGTTGAAACCGTATCGGCCAAGCATGATTCGCAAAGTCCCCAAGAGCAACAGAAATCTCAGCATAGGGTGCATTTTGACGATGAGGATGAACAGCCCAACTTGGAGTCGCATCCAGAAAAAGACAATGAAGAGATGGGAGATCCTGTTTCTAGTACTGTAGACGAAAATCAAGAAATTGATGCCCCGTTTGGTGAGGTTGGCAATACGGATGACCGCACATCAGACCCTTCTGTTGATGTTCCAGGGGCAACATCTGCTCGAGAAATAGAAACGAAAGGCACTTCTGATTTGGCAGTAACAGAGGAACAGCCTGCACCTTCCGAACCGCAAGGTGAAGCCAATGAAAGTGAAACAGTCGATAATGTAGCCTTACAGCAACAGGAAACTATTGTTGAAGAAGTATCAACCCCTTCAGAGGTCAACCTGGAGAAGCCTGAATTTTCACCCGAAGTTGTAGAGTATGATTCGCCTCAAGTTGAGATAGAAACTGCGTCCGGAAATCAAGCACAAGTTGATACGCCGGAGGATGCATCAACCAAAATTCAGGATGACGCGGTAGCGTCGGTGGAAGAGGTCACTGGAATAGAAGAATCCAACAAGTTTAATGATGATATAGTGGTGGAGGCCCAGACAGCAGAAGACAGTTCATTGGAAACTACACCAAGTTCTTTAGCGAGAGTTGAAGACACAGAACACGAGAACACCACTGAAGATGAAGAAAATGTACAAGATAGCGCTATTGAAACCAAGGAATCCGAACAGGAATCTCTTCAGGAACGTGAGGCCTTCGAAGAGGCTGAGGCTGAACCGATTGTACTGGAGCAAGACGTTGAGGATTCCCCAACCCATGTAGAGGATGAAACACAAGTTGAGGAGACCAAAGAGACCGAGGATGAACCACCGCTTGTATTCAACGATACTGCTCCTACTACAGAAGAGGCTGAAAATCCAGACAGTTCGATCCAAGGCGAGGATGTTGGAATAGAACATTCAAGGGACGTACCTGCCGAAGCTGATGCTGCAGATCCTGTTACCGACGATACTGTTATTGCATCTACTGATGATATTGTAGCAGACTCTACCAGTACTTCTAATGACAACGAACAAACAGAGGCCGCAGAGGAGTCTGTAGAAGTGGATGTCACACCTCTTATCAACACAGATGATCCTACTGAACCAATCGAAGATGAAAAGCAAACCGAAGTTTCAGACTTGGAAAAGAATGTTGAAGAAGTTACAATTGAACCAGAACCTATTGAAGTAGATTCACCACCTGCTGCAGAAGATGACGTTCCTATTACACCAGTTGTGGAGGGGGGTGGGGAAGATATAGAGGATGTCAGTGTTCCAAGAGATGGCGAATTGACAGCTGATGCAACGCCTGCAATCGATATTGGCACTAGTGCTGCTACGGAACCAGCCGATGTCAACGAGAGCGTCGATATCGAGGAAAGCATGGAACAATTGGCCGCCCCATCCACTTCTGCTGAAGTTGATACTGAAGCTGAAGTACTTGTAGAAGACGATATCCAAGGAGATGATGCAGCTGATGTCAATGACGACGTAGGTGAATCTCCCAAAACTGGAGCCGAACAATCTGGACCTGCAACTGTCAGTGATAATCCTGATCCTGTTTCTGTTGAGGAAGGCTTCGAGGAAACAGCAGACGTGAGCCAGACTCGTGAAATTCCTGCTACTGTTCCTATTGTTGAGAAAAGCATGGAAGAAACTGATGTTATTGATACTGAGGATGCCGATGACGGTGATACCCCTGTTGACGGTACCGAGGAATCAGACACTACGACTGCTCAAGAAAACACTGATGAAACGGGTGCTGAGAATGCAAAGGAAGAGGACGTGGCAGCTACTGTCAACGATAACAGAGACGACGTACCAACCCCTGAGGAGTCTGACACAACAGCTGTCAACAAAGATGATGGTGACATTCCTAATGAGGGTAATACTGAGGAAGAGAATGTCACCGCGGCCGTTGAAATTGATGATGCTCCTCTTGTAGAGGAGAATAATGAGGAAATTGTTGTTGTTGATGATGTTGATCGTACGCCTCCAGGAGAGAGTACCAATGAAGATGATACTAAAGCCCCAACTGCTATTGACGTTGCTGAAAGCCCTGTGGCAGAGGAGACTGCCGAGAAGACTGATGCAACGACAGCAGATGGCAATGAAATTGTTGAAGCCCCTACTCAGAGAGACATTGAAGAAAGTGAAGCTGTTGGCGCTGTTGATGATGACACTGGCGCTACTGTCGTAATTGAAACAAATGATGGGGCCACGGTAGATGATGAAGACTCTGGCGTTGTTCCTACTGATGATGGCACCAGTCCAATCGATGATACAGCTGGCGTCAACGAGGGAGTTGCTACTGGTGAAGAAGCGGAAACAAATACTGTTGATGATGCATCGAATGATGCGGAAAAGGCAAGTAGTGAAGAAGCAGATACCAGTACTGGTGTCTCAAATGATGGGAGCGGTGCAGTGGAAGACGGTACCAGGGAAGTAGATCTATCCGGCATGGCACATGCTGGGGGTGAAGAAGTGGAAAGTACTGTTGCTTATAGCGAATATACTGGCTTTGCTCATACCGAGATTGGTACAGAGTATGTAGACTGCCTATCAAGAAGTGGTGGGTCATCTGCACAAAATTCAGCTGAAGGTGACACGACATCTTCAGGTTTCGATGAGAGTTGTGTGACAGCTGCAGAAAAGGATGGTGAAAATGTGCGCACTGCTGGGGACGAGAAGGCCGATATTGACGACAAGGCGGAAGCTGAAGAAGAGAGCAAAGAAATGGGTGTGGAAGAAGGTGGGACGACTATGGAAGAAGGCGGTACAGATGCTGAAGAAGCCACGAAGGAATCGCCAATAGTTGATGAGAATGCAGCAACTCTAGAATCAGTGGACATCGGCGTTGGTGAAACTAATTTGGAAGGAGAGCAAACAGCTGCAATTGTAACTACGAGTGTGAGTGGATTGATTGGCAAAGCAGACGAACACAAAGTGTTGACAGATGAAAATAATGGCGGTGGCGCATCAGTAGCGGAAGGGGTCGCAGTGTGAAGGAGCTGCAAATGCAATACAGTGAAGAATGTGAGATGCAGTTTCAGACGCTGTGGTTGGATTGACACGTATACGAAATGGCAGTGTAGTTTAATCGGTGGCAAGAACGGGTAGATGTGTGCTGCAAGCGAGTGACGCGTCTGCGTTACGTGTCCATAGAAAATGAGATGCATTGGGCGCGTTTGCTACGTCATGTTTTCCATCTTGCGCGGCAATGGAACGTTTTTTTCGGATCTCACAATTGGACGCCGTTGTAGAAGAGTTAGCAGCAGTAGCAATATGATAGTTTTCCTGGTCGTGCAATCTGTGCTATTCCGAGCATGTTGCCATATGTTACGTCTCCCGACATAAATTGGTTTTCATTGTAGACGGACGGTCTATGCGAGCGCGTAATCGCACTCGCGAGACGGCTTTCGCGCTGACAGCTATGAGTAACGACTAGCATGCGGAATTTCATCCGCGCCGACGATGTATGACCGAGCAGAAAGGCGAGTTGGCTGCGTTGAAACACGGCCTTTGTAATGCGGCGGCAATTTGGAAGCAGTGACGAAAAGCATCATGTGACATGCATCGAGGCTCGCTGAACATCTCATCTTTCACGTGCGAATTGTCCGGAAAATTGATGACGCTGTGCGAAATTACGCCAGCTCGTTGATTGATCGCCGCTCCTAACGGGGCACCCTGCAAGTGCGAGCGGAACGATATGATCGTTTCATCGAGGCTCGCCCGACATTTCATCACAGCCGCTTGCACGAGCGTCCGCGCCGCAGAGCGTTCACGCAAGAAGCGAGCCTAGGTTAGCATTGCTGACGCTCATCGAGGCTCGTTGGACATCTGATCGGCCGCGGCGCGCTGTACACAATCAATTGCTGCGTGTGCACGTGATGCGATTGCGTATGTTGCCGAGGCGAGGCGAGACGAAACGAGATGATGCGTGCAGGTGGAATGGGTTTGGCATGATTTGTCAGTGAGTGACGTGATAATGATTTATGGATCGATAATGGATGAACGTGTCGTCGTGTGCTGCAGGGATGTAAATAGGTTGTACGCCGCTCGCTACTGATGGAGACGATAGCATCATAATTTGAAATTGTGCTCGTTGCGGAATGCTGTTATTGTGCTGCCGCATGCTTTTATTAGCTCTCGACGTGCGACCCGATTCCGACACCAAGTCGGTTGTGGAGTGCGATTTTCGCTCAAGTCATCGCTGGCCGGCTGGCTCCCTTCGAACTTGTACGAGATCCGCTCCTGCGCTATTGATTGGTCAAAGTGGAAATAAAAAACGCTTAAACTTTTCAATATACAGTCAACAACAGCTTGGCGCTCTGTGAAACAATTCTAATCTCCAAACTACTAATCGAAACCAATGGTGCGCATCCGCCGCCTTGAGCTACAAATTTGACCCACTAGCAGGGGTGGTCCTTGCGCAACCAATCTACCATGCGATCTCAACCAAATTTCAAGCCAACCCTGCACCGTTCCCTCTACGTACGCCACATCATCACACCAATAAGCTCCCGCTCGCGCATGCCGCACCACTCGTCAAAAAAAACTAACCGTCGTCTTACCAATCGATACAGGTGGATTATGGCGGCAATCGTCGAACTAAAGTCTCAGTTGCCCCGCATACCGACCGCCCCATTCGCGTCGCCAATGCCGTGTCGGTTCTAACATCCGCCGGATCATTGCCCAAATTGAGCACCATGGGCGCGTCGGGGGAAGCGCTCATGGTGCCCGGATCTAGAAAGGTAAAAATCCCATGGCACAACAATCATGAAATGTCAATAGCCAATCTAATGGAGGAAGTAGAAGCTACATCTGAAACGTATGATACGCCGTTCCGAGCCAGCAAACCGTGGGTTCATTGTTCACGTGCCTGTCTCATGCGCGCCGTTGACCTGCTCAAAAAGAGAGATATCACGATTCGTGCAGGATTTGAAATGGAATTCATGCTGTTTAAACTTGCCGACGATGGGTCTGCAAGGCCATTTGGTAATGCAGCATCCTATGCTTCATTTGATCAATTTGATATGGCCGCCACTTGTTTAGATGATATGGTATCCACGCTTGCCGAAATGGACATAGATGTACTTCTTGTACACGCAGAAGCTGCTTACGCACAGTACGAGCTGGTACTAGATCACAAAGACGTCCTGTCAGCCGTTGACGATGTCGTCATGGCGAGAGAAGCTGTACGTGCCATTGCGAGAAAGCACGGGTTGCATGCGTCCTTCATCCCACGTCATCATTCTCATCCGGTCGGTAACGGCGGGCATGTCCATCTGAGTCTGGAGGGACACTTTGCGACCAAGGATACATTGAACGGCCAATTTTTAGGCGTGTCTGAAACCGGGCAACAATTTATGGCCGGTGTGCTCGACGCGTTGCCTTGGCTGTTGTGTTTACTGATGATCAGTCCAAACAGTTATGATCGTTTGCGACCGCTGCATTGGGTGGGCGCCTATCAGTGCTGGGCAGTGAATAATAAGGAGGCACCTATAAGACTTAGCGAGGATCGATCCAATTTCGAAGTCAAGGTGACGGATGCGGTGGCGAATCCATATCTGGCTCTGGCGGCAATTCTTCTGGCTGGTGAGATAGGTATCGCGCAGCAGGCCACACTGCCAAAGCCTGTGGATGGCGATCCGCACTTGTCAAAGACGGATGTGCCGCTGTTGCCGAACGATTTAGGTAGTGTTATTGAGCTGTTTGAGCAGTTTTACGAGGGCGAGAAGAAGAAGCTGAAGGGCGTGTTTCCAGAAGCTATGGTGAGCGAGATGGTGGCGTTTCGGAAGAGCGAATTGGCGGATTGGGAAGCAAATGGTGAGGCGTATAATCAACGGTTGCTGTTCTTGCACTGAAGAGAGCTGAAGCGGATCGCACGAGGCTAGGTTTCACGGTTGCGAAATCGTCAGGGTTGATGGAATGGAGACAAGAGATTGGAAATGGAATGGGTCGCGATCGTGACACGCGGGACTGGAACGATTGTTGCACGGGCAACACGCATGCGGGACATGATGAGAGATTTGGCCAGCGATACGTGTACAGCCAGTAGGCGTACAGTAATTGGATATATACTCTAAAATTACATAAATATAGGGTATATTTGTTTGATAACGCGTACAATCGATACGATTATTGTCTAGAAACTCATAATTTGAAGGTAGTGTACGCACGGGCAACATTTAATTCATGCTTACAGAGTCAATCCGCTTGCTCAGCCGCTGCATCGACTTAATGATCACCTTTCGCGACTCCAATCTATTGCGCCCATTTGCTCCCTCTTGTTAGCCCCCCCATCACCATCACCCCGTTCATCCCCAGTCTCTGCGTCGCCGACCTGTCACGCGAATGGTGCCGTTCTATTCTTCTCCATATCAATTCATCAACTCGCAATATCGCACTCGCCAAACTGCACACTCGACACAGACATGACGCTTTCAGATCACGTAAAGCCCTCGCGCAGCCAGCTCTTACGTATGCTATGGGTACGTATCATAATGCCCTTCCGTAATCACTCCATCCATCAATCGACTCACTAATCAATTTCATCTCAGGTGGACTACTCCGGCGTGCGAAGAAGTAAGCTCATCCCTACGCGATACCGCGACAAGCCGCTCCGCTTGTCCAAATCATGCATGGTACTCACCGCATGGGACGCTCTCGTAACCGGCGCGACATTCGACGCCACCGGCCAAGTACTCATGAGACCTGGGTCCCGTTTCGTGACGCTACCCTGGCATTCTAACCACGAATTGTCCATTGTGGATTTGATATCCAGCAGTGACGAGGAGCATGACTTACCGACTATTCCCAAAATCCCGTCCTCAAATTGGATTCACTGCCCGAGATCGTGTCTGCTACGCGCAGTTCGCTCCCTGCAAATGAAGGGCCTTGCGCTCAATGCCGCCTTTCAAGTGCAGTTCATACTCTACACACCGGGCGAAAGCGGCGCCATGCCCAAGCCGCTCGGACGCTCGGAGGGTTTCTGTGTCAACGAACAGCTGGACATTGCGGCTGACGTGCTGGACGAAATGGTGACCACATTGGCACATATGGACATACACGTGTTGCAAATGCATGCACAACGTTCTCCGGGACAGTACGAGCTGGTTCTAGACCACAAGACTATTATCGAGGCCGTGGATGATCTGGTTCTCGCACGAGAAGCTGTTCGCGCGGTGGCGAGAAAGCACAAGCTCATTGCGTCGTTTTTACCACAGGCAAATGACGAAGGTGATGGCAATGGCAGCTGTGTGCAGCTCAGTATCGACAATCATTTCGGAACCAAGGACATCGCATTTGGAATGTGTATAGGCGTGTCCAAAATCGCGCAGCACTTCATGGGCGGCGTTTTGAGGTCGATGCCGTGGTTGCTGTTTCTTTTAAAGGCAAGTGTGGCTAGCTATGAGAACATGGACAAGTGTGTAGCGATGTATCAGAGCTGGGGGGTAAACAATAGATACATGGCGATGTGTTTGGCGGAAGATCGCACTAACTTTGAGATTAATTTATTGGATGCTGTTTCCAATCCATACATCGCGCTGGCTGGAATCTTGCTCGCCGGAGAACTGGGCGTGCTGGACAAGGCGTGGCTACCGCCACCGACCAAGGGTAACCCGAATCGTTTGGAGGTTGAGGATCGGCCGCCGTTGCTGCCGAACAAGCTTGAGGCGGCGATGAACAACTTTATGGAAATGTACTATCACGAGAAGCACAAGATGAGCGTAGTGTTCCCGGATGAAATGGTTTATGAAATGGCAGCAGTGAGGCAGAATGAACTCGACTTTATCGCCGAGAGTGGTCTGCAAAAATACAACGACATCATCTTCTCGCTGCACTGAGCCGACGGCAGTAGATAGATGTTGGCCACTTTGACAATTTCAAAATCGCTAATCTTCTACGCAAATTATTAGAGGCTGATTTGCCACGTGGACTAGGTTGAGATGGAATTGTTATCCGCTTCGCTCCAGCTACCATTCTTATGCATACACCGCATCCCATGCACCGGATCATAGACCACTGTCCCATGCGCACCGATCCTCTCACCATTCTTACTAACCACCCCCCGATCACCTCTTGCGCATCTTCAGTAGCGACAATCCAAACATGTCGACCTTATCCCTTCGCGCCGTCCTCGATAAAATGGACAACAGCGACTCAGACTATCGCTACATGGCGACGTCTGACTTGCTGTCCCAACTCCAAAATCCCCCGCTTGTAGCAGATGCTGATACCCAGCGCAGAGTATGTTGCCCACCGTTTCTTCCCGTCCTCCACGTCTACCCTCTACTGCCCTTCGAACCCTTCCACACTCCTTCCCTCTTTTCGACCCAGCTATGTAGAGCAATCATGAAACTTCTCCAGGATTCCAACAGTGAAGTGCAAGGCATGGCCATGAAATGCCTCGCACCACTCGCAGCTTTTGTCGACGTTTTCAACGCATCCTATATCGCTGACAAATTACTCGAGCATGTTCTACAGCGTAGCGATACCAAGGCCCGTACTGGCGCACCGGATAACATTGGAGTGAAAGCTATGCGAGACGCTTCCTCCCTCGGTCTTAAATCTATCTTCAGTGAACTTAAACCGGACAGTAGCAAGGCTCTCACCGTTGCCAAAGGCATCCTGCCTCGCATCATCACCACCATCAAAGCCACCAAGGCTGCTGGTGAAACTACAGACATTCTCATCGAGGCTCTCGAGCTTTTGCATGAAGTTCTTTCCCGAATGGGCAGTTTGCTCGTTGACATGCACAATGATATCAGCACAGCTGTTTTCGATCAGGTTCTCTCTCCGAGTGCCATGGTCAGAAAGCGTGCCATTACATGTCTTGGCGCTCTTGGCGCGTCTTGTAGTAACAACCTGTTTGTTTCGATAGTCGAGAAGACTATTGCCGATCTTCGTAGTTCGCAATCTCCCGATGCCTATCGCACTGGCGTGCAGGCAATTTGGGCCCTATCAAAGACTTCTGGTCATCGACTCGGTGAACATCTCCATGTTCTAGGCCCTATTCTCTTCGAGTTTTGTCTCGCTGACAAGTACAGCGACGATGACGATTTGCGCGAGCATTGTATGCAGGCCCTCGAGTCTTTTTGTCGTCGCTGTCGACGTGAAATGGTACCCTTTGGTGAGACCCTCGCAAAATGTGTCGTTGCTCTCGCAAAATATGACCCAAATTATGTGATAGAGGACGATGAGGAAGACGAGGAGCTCCATGATGTCAGTGATGAAGATGATGCTGATGATATCAATGATGAATTTGACGATGATGACTATTCAGACGATGATGATTCAAGTTGGAAAGTCAGACGTGCTGCGATTCGATGCCTTCATGCAGCAATTCTCTCTCAACTGCTTCCTCTTGCTGACCTTTGTTCCCAGTTCGGTCCATTCCTAGTGACCCGATTTAAGGAACGCGAAGAATCAGTGAAACTAGATGTCTTTGCAGCTTTCACAGATTTGCTGCATGTCTGCAATGGATTATCGAAGAATAAGTTGATAATGTCCAACAAACTTAGCAAGGATCAGGCTGATCCAGATAATGTCTCTATGGATATGGCACTGAAGAATATCCCAGAGCTGCAACCCCTGCTTGAAAGAGGTCCCCAAATCATTCGCAATATCAAGAAGGAGCTAAACTCAAGATCTCTGAAGACTCGAATTCGAGCCATGGGTCTGTTGAGAGACTTGGTAACTTCAGCTCCATCTGTTGTAACACCTGGAGTAAATGAAGTTGTCAGAGAAGTGGAACAGGGGCTTGCGGATTCTGCCACCGCCATGAAGACAGAGTCTTTACTGTTCTTGCGTGGTCTTGTTCGCGGGGGAGGTGCCGAAGCACTGAAGAATCACATCTCTGTTTTGATGCCGAGAGTTTTGGCAACTACTGATGACCGGTATTATAAGATCACTGCGGAATGCCTCAGATTTTGTTCAGCAGCGATTTTGTCTTTCGGCAAGTCAGCACCTGATTGCAAACAAGCAATGTCTGTACATGCGCCACCAATTTATGACGCCGCTCTTGCACGCGCTACTGCTCCAGATCAAGATTCAGAGGTGAAGGAAGCTGCTCTGCATTGTTTGGGAATTGTTGTGTCGTACTTTGGAGTGGATTTGGGAGAAGAGCGCTTAGCTGCAATCGCATCAACTCTGTGCAACCGACTTGGAAATGAGGTCACGAGACTTTCAACTGTACGGGCTATGTATACCATTGCGATATCCGAAAGAGCAGACGTCCTCTTGCCCACAATGGGGGAGGTTACCACTGTTGTCGGAGGTTTTCTGCGGAAGAGTAACCATTCTCTGAGGATTGCTTCGCTGGAACTGCTTTCGGTTGCGCCAGTTCTTCCTTCTGATAGTGATTCGATCCTGTTGGTCAACATTAGTGAGTTGATTTGCGACTCAGATCTTCGGTTGGCTGCGCTTGCGTTGCAGCTTGCAACAAAGATTGTCAAATCTCGTGGTCGGCAAATATCGACTTTGATTGCTGAACCAAACTCTATCTATCCGAGAGCACTACAACTCTCTATGTCTCCTCTCCTGCAGGGTCGTGCCGTGGAGTCACTACTTGGTCTCTTTAATAGCCTTGCCCATGTTAGTGCTGATCCACTGACTGTTGAATTTATGTTGAGAGACCTACAACAGTTGGCCGCAGATGCTAGTTCTAGCAATACTGCAACTTCGTCACGCAATTCACCATTATATTGTATAGCAAAGTGTGTGGTGACGGTTTGCGATGCTGCAGAGACAGGCCTTCGGATGCAGACGGTCAGCCAGATTATCTCAAGTGTAACCGGAGAAAATTTGAGGAGCCGAATCTTTTCCTTGATATGTCTGGGAGAGTTTGGCCGTCGCTCCCTGCTTTCTGAAGCTGAAGAGAATTTGCAAGCTCGGGAGGCCATTTTGTCGGCCATGGATGGGCCTGAGGAAGAGTTGAAGACAGCAGCTGCGCTTGCCTTGGGTGGATTGACTTCGGCATCAGGCGCTAGTGGGGTACCAGCACTTGTGAATCTCACCAAGAATCGTCCTGACTACAGATATTTGCTTCTACTTGCTTTGAAAGACGCTATTTCATCTGCAGAGAAAAGCTCTTTTGCTCCGCTTGTACCAGTTCTACTTCCGATGCTTCTTGAACAGTCTGACAAGGATTCTGGAGGACAATCTACTAGGGCGAATGGTGATACGAAGGGGAAGCAGACATCAGAGGAGGAAAGTGTGAGGACAGCAACTGCGGAATGCCTTGGACTTCTTGCTCATGCATCCCCAGATTTAGTTGTGCAAGCATTGACGGATGGTGCTACCTCCCAGTCGGCTGATATTCGTGCTGCGGTTGCATCAGCCATCAAGTTTTCGTTGAGTTCGAGCTCTTCCAGCACGCCCGTCCTGATTTCAACTCTTCGATCTTCTCTGTCTACTTTTATTCAACTCATTGAAGACCCTGACGTTACAGTAGCGAAGAATGCTTTGCAAGCTGTTAATGCCATTGGGAGATCGCAACCAGCATTATTGTTACCCCGTTTGAATGAGGCTGTTCCACTCATTTGTCGTAGGACTGCGAAAAACAGAGATTTGGTGAGGATCGTGGACCTTGGTCCTTTCAAACACGAGGAAGATTACGGCCTTGATTTGAGGAAGACTGCATTCGACTGTGTGAGGACGATCATAAGTGGACCTCTCTGCGCTCATGTTCGACTTACAACTTTACTAGAGTATGTCGTGGTTGGACTACGAGATCAATCTGATGTTAGGTCAATTGCCCAATTGATTCTTGCGATTGCTGCAGCTACTCCATTTGCATCCCAGATTGTGACAATTATGGACTCGATTATCCGCGCTTTGGAGCAGACATTTAATGAAAGAGTGAAGGAAAATGCCGTACGTCAAGAAGCGGAAAGGCATGATGACTCTATTCGGGGAGCACTGCGAGCAGTTCGCATGCTAGAGACAGTTCCTGAGATATCTTCCAACCCTGACTTCCAGTCATTTATGGCGAGTGTAGTACGTACGAGTCGTTATCGTGAGAAATATGAGTCTATCGGCCGAAGCGAGGTTGAGTTATTGACGTTTGGAAGCATGACAGCAGCAGAGAATAACTTTACTTCTCAACGTTTGGATGACGATGCGATGGCTGATTGAATTGGTAACATATCTATTGGTAGCAATTGGTTTCAGTTCTGTACATCGACTCCAGTTTGTAGTACAGGCACGGCTTTGTCAAGTGTACATCTACCGTTTTAGCACACAGAACGTTTAACAAAACTTGATCACATGATGTAACATTTTCGCAGTTTGTCTAGCGATACCTTGTCCTGGTTTCTCGGGTCTATCACTGTGCCGTCGTTGGCGTCTGCAATCTTTGTGAGTGCCTCTAAACTATATACGTTGCCGTTAGGAAATGCCATGGGTGGATTATTCTCATCCATGATTCTTCCAGATATGGAACAAACGAGAACAGAGTTCTCGTGCCTCCCTCTGGGCAATTCCTGTGCTAGTGTTAAATATGGTTCGACACACGTCGGACAGTTGGTCTTCTTGTCCGCCTCAGTACCACATTTTCTCGTCTTTAGGCTTGCGAGACCAGATTTTAACATGATTTCAATGGTGCTCTCTCGAGTAAGTCCATGGAGACGATAGTTGTCCTGCTTGAAGGTGTTCTCAAGCTCCAACCACTTACTTTCCGAGTATAAATCCTTATATGGTTGGCAGTTAGTCGTTGGCTCAAAAACCAATAATCCCATAAACCTTTGGATATCAGCGAAGCGATCTTCATCACCACTTCCAGATGAAATATGTTTCATCATATACGCTAATGCCTCAATCTTGCGTTCCGCCCTTGCATGTTCTACAAACTCTTGCAAGCGCAATCGGAATTCAAGTTTGCTTTGTACCTTTTGTAACCGGCGCTTATTTTCTGCACACCACCGCAGACCTTCTGTACAATCACGGCGACGTAGTGCTTCAATGACTACGCGAGACTCGCGGAAGATGTCCATATCCACAATATGTTCTATCGAATGAGACTTTGCGAGTGCCTCCGCAGTTTCATACATGCCTTCACGTAGCATATAATCCACCAGCGCTCTATCAAGACGCAGCTTCTCCCACCGTAAAGTGGAATCTACGCATGTCTGGTCGTCTTCAACTGGCATCGCTGTTACCGGAGGTGAATCAGGAGGCAGTTGTGTTGACTCGCCATTCTGTTTCTTTGCTGTGTCAGCTGGCTCCGTTGTAGAGTCACTGTCCAAGTCCAAGTCCATGTCCTCTGCATCTGATAGTCGCGTATTGTCTGTAAACATGTCTGTGAGTAGTGGTGCCTTTGTTTGTAAATGTTTGAGGCGGTAGTAGCAGCGTCGCATACCATGCTCGTCGTTTGAGCGTACAGCTTCCAGCTTGCGTTTTAAGCCGGTTAGCTTCTGTTCTAGCATGTCAATTTTATCTTGATTAAGAATGTGTGTGTTTTGTTCACCGGAATCTGGTGCGGGTTGAGTATGTTGAATGAGTTGTGAAACGGCGGTAGAAAAGGTTTCCACCTCTTTCGCCACTGGTTTATGACCGGCTCGAAAGTTGCGAACAAGCACTTCCCAAGGAGCTTTGAGGAATCCATGCTCCATTTGGAGGTCCTCCATGTCGACAAGATATAGCAGGAGCTGTGGAAGGATGGCAATGTTTCATGCCAGATTGATGAGGAGAGATGCAGACACTGTGGTAGACGATACTCAAGACTGGCTAGCTGTTCCAGTCAGGCTGAGGTAAACGACATCAGCTCAATTACAATCTGCAGAATTTAATTGCCGGTTCGAATTGAAGCAAAAATTTGTAAACAGCGAATGGAAGAATCACACGTGGGATCAGTATGAGAAGGCTCGAAACGGGCGTATGTCCGCCGTGCACTCTCACAGCCGGTATGCTGCGCTGTGTTGGGCTCTGCACGGCACTGTCTGTTTGTTTGCCTGACGCGTGCAAAACGCCTCCTTGGTAGATTATCCACCACGGCGATCCAACAACATGCAACGTTTACCAGCTCATCGCGGTCCGCCCACTTGCCGCTGGCTTTCGTCTGCAGCTTGTTCCCGCCGCAGTCCGGCCATGTCTTGCTGTTAGTCTTCACACTATGTCAGAGATCGGCCTTCATCCCATTCCAGAAAGCGAGCCCGTGCTGCACCAGTTGCAAACGCACTTTGGCAAACTGGTGGCAGAAGCTACGCAGCGTAAGGAAGCTTTGCACAGATTTCCCGGTACCATGCCCCTCACCCTCTCGCGCAGACATCTTGACATGGTCTCCAAGAACGATTACGTCATGCTCGAAAAATCAGACGGCACCCGGTACATGTTACTGGCTGTTAAAGAGTACGTTCTCCTCATAGACCGCCGCTTTCGCTTTTATGCAATTGATCCAAATCCCGCCATCATGAGCCAGGGCTTTGTGGATGCTCAGGAGAATACAGTACTGGATGGCGAGCTTACGTACAACTTTATCACCCAGCAATACGACTACCTCATTTACGACGCCATCTCCATTGATGGTGATCTCTCAGTCGCACAAAGAGGCTTTCGCGAGCGAATGCAAGCTGCTGAAGTTTTCGTTGCAGCCCCGAGGTTGTGGGCCCCTTTCTGTTCCGGTCTACTTCGCCTTCGAATTAAGGATTACTATGAGAAAAAGGACATTCGTAATCTGTTTTCCAGATTGAAAAAGAAGCCCAAAGGCCATTATTTATATGTTAACGACGATCGACGCGATGGTGCACTATGCAATGAAAACGATGGTATCATTTTTGCGCCTGTGGGAATGCCATACCAGGTTAAAAATTGCCCTGCTCTCCTCAAGTGGAAACCGCCAGTACTCAACTCGATTGACTTTTTACTTCAGTTGGAAAGGACAGTTAACAATCGCAGAAACAATGAGCCTAGCGTTCGTGCTCACATTGCGTTTAGGGGCGAACGGGGCAATATTCGCCTTCGAGAGGTCTACTTCTCGTCTAAACTTCGAGCAGAATGGGCTGCCAACTTTGACAAATACAATAACTCAATTGTTGAACTCTCCTATGATCGGCTGGCTGGTGAATGGCGATACATTCGTCAGCGTGAAGATAAGGACTCGCCTAATTTCGCGTCTACCGTTGTTGACACGATGGAAACCATTGCGGAATCTATGGAACGTGATGAGCTTGTTCGTTACATCGAGTCACATGCGGCATCGCCTCCAGAAAAAGAAGCCGACATAATAGCGACGAATTCAAAAAACCAGGCCTGTTGTACGTTTCGAAACGATATGTTCGATAGTAACAATCACGCCTATCTCATGACTACTGCGATTTCCACGACTAAGCCACCACTCTTGCCACCCCCTCCGCCCAGATCTCATGGAAGAGGGCGGCGTCGCGATAGCGGCCATCGTGGAAGTATTGCCAATGGTGATCAACATGAAGACATGGCGGGCCAACAAGATGACGCAGAACGACGTCCATTTGAATATACTGATGATGTATAATGTCACTGCTAAAGTGTTTCTCCAGCATTCATGCTGCGATCTAGATGTAGATAGATACCTTGCACAGAATGACAAGTAGGAAGAATTCCGCCTCCAATTATCTGTCGCCAACCTGATTGAAACTCACCTCTCTTTTCCGAAGGCTGCAGATTCTACATCATAGAAAATATCATTGGGACGATCATTCAACGAAAGTTAGTTGGATTGGTTTAGGCATGGAATTCATAATATGCGAAGCGATAAAGCCAAATCAAATCTACATATCAAATACTGCATCCAGCTTCCCTTCTTCCTTCCTGGAAACATGCTTTTCAGTCACCAAGCCTGAACCTAATAGATTCCAGAAAGTCAACTACTTTCCACTCCAACTCGACGCTCAAGGAGAGATGCGCCCTCTGTAACGTGGGTAGAAGCAAGAGTCCCTAATGTGATGGATATTCAGCAGTGCACAGATAAATCTCTCTAGACCAAGGCCATATCCACCATGGGGACAGGAGCCATACTTTCTCTGGTCAGTAAACCAGTAGTAAGGCTCTGGGTCCATGTTCTCCTTTTTGTAAGCTTCCAGAAGTTCTACAGGATCCCACATACGCATAGATCCACCAACAACTTCACCAACGCCTGGTAACAGAAGATCCACAGACTCTGTCAACCTTCGGTCATCTTCACATTTCTGCATGTAGAAGCTCTTTAAGCTTGCGGGGAACTTCATGAGGAGGATCGGTCTGTTGATCTGATCCGTCATTTCACGTTCTGGTTTTTCCGGAATATCATCACCAAATTCGAAATGGGTCTTAGTGTCTGGATCTTTGTAAATCTCATGCTCACGACAGTACGTGACAGCTTCCTCATATGTCATGCGCAGGAAAGGTCTTTCGAGCTTCATGATAGGTTTGCCACCGCTTGCTCTCAGGAATGTATCCATATCACCCTGCATCTTCTTCTCTACACGATCAATAACATCGCAAACTAGGTTCTCAATAGATTGCAGAAGATCCTCAAAGTTTATAAACGGCCTTTCCGCCTCAATGTGATGGAATTCTGCTAAATGCCTTCGCGTCTGACTCTTCTCAGCACGGTAGCTCGGAAGGATACAAAAGCAGTCGCCAACGGCAGCAATTCCAGTTTCAAGATAGAGCTGGGAACTCTGCGTCAAGTAGCCAGGTTCCCCAAAATAATCAAAACCGAACAAAGTCGACCCTCCTTCACACTGGGTGTTGACCAGAGTAGGCGGGCTGAGCTCGACGTATCCCTCCGCAAAAAAGTGTTCACGAAAGCATTGAGTAATAATTGATCGCATGCGCATAATCGAGGAGGTCTTGGAACCACGCAAAACCAAATGACGCTGGTTCAGTAAAATGTCCACATTGCTATCCTTGGTGAATAACAGATCAATATCTGAAGACGATGGACCAACTAGTTCCCAATAGTCGACGGCAAGCTCATAGCCCGGGAACGAGCCCTTGGATCGGTTGTTCTCGTCCTTCATCCAAGTACCGTAGACGGCAATTGCGGCCTCTCTGTATAGAGTTGCTGCTTCATACGTCATACACATCGTGCCAGTGAACACAACTTGTGCAAAGCCAGTTCCATCGCGAAGATCGATGAACCAAAGCTTCTTTCCATCTGTGCGAAGGTGATGAACCCAACCGAAGATCTTGACACGCTGGTCGATATGTGACTGGAGATCGCGGATTTTCACCTGTTTGGCCGGTGGCAATGAGGGATCCTCTTTAATGGTGATCTCCTTAGCGCGTTCGAGACGGGCTGCACTCTCTGCAGCGGCGCGTGCCTTAGCTTCTTCCTCTTTCCTTGATTTGTCCATCGCTTTCTTCTCAAGTTTGAGCCACTTCTTTCTGGCTGTGGCTGATAGCTGTGAGCGCTGTTCTTCATCCATTTGCATGAAATCTTCCAGCGAGATCTTCTGGAAAGCGCCCTCTGGGACTGCATCTGTGGGTATATCAGCCATCGCTCCTTGGTTCTCAGTTTGCACGACGGGTTGCGATGGAGTGCAGACTCTGGATAGGCAAAATGGAATTGACTGTTGATCCGGCAGGGAGAGATCTGAGGAATTGGGCACTGGCAGAGGCAACTACAACTGTCAATTGATGACGTGAAGCCGAAGCGACTCCGTAGTCGGATGGTACGATGATGACAACGGTGCACATGTGTACACCAATCGTGTTACACAGCACAAGATGATCTTGTGTACGTGTAGATAAGTTTTGGCAAAAAATTGTAGATCGACATAATTTTAAACAAATCGTGCTGTCGAGCAGGAGAATGATTTCAACCCGCGTGCACCTTTCCCGAGCTTTTATATCTACGTCTCAACTGATATTCTCCGTGACATGCACAATCGCAATTTGTCCATCAGCTACCCGAATCCTGACTAGATCGACAGGCAACACCAGCGAATTTTGAAACTGCCCTCACTAAAATGAATCAAATGCCAGGTGGACAACCACCAGTTGCGAAACGTACCAGCGTCGGAGGGCGCCGTCTTCTGGGCGATGCTCGTCGCGAGACTCTCGAAGCGGTACATATAGCCGCTCAAAAAGCTTCAAAACGTCGTCGTCTAGCCGGTGCAGTACCTGAAGAGGATGAACCCGGTGACGCCGGACTTGGGGATGATGACGGTGGCGTTTTCGCAGACGCTGTGTACGAGCAGGACGACGTGGAGGCTGACGAAATATATGCAGCTGTTGATAAGCGCATGGAGTCTAGGAGGAAGAAACAGCGTGAGAATCGACTGCAGGACGAGCTTCAAAAATATCGCGATGCTAATCCTACGATTCGTCAACAGTTTTCCAATCTCAAATCCGGACTTGCCGATGTTAGTGTCGATCAATGGGCTTCCATTCCAGACATTGGTGACTACTCGGTGGAGAAACAGAAGCAAACCAGATTTGCACCCGCGCCTGATTCATTGCTTGAAAGCGCTCGCCAGGAGACTGCGACTCTGGCATCCGAACCGACCATGAATGGTGCTGCGACAGATCTTGCGGCAATTGGCGCGGGGAGAAGTTCAGTTCTCGGTCAGAAGCTTGATCATGCCAGCGATTCTGTATCCGGACAGACTAACATTGATCCTACAGGATATCTAACTGAAATGGCCGGCGTGCACATATCATCCGACTCAGAAATTGGTGATATTAAGAAGGCAAGACTATTGCTCAAATCTGTCACATCTACAAATCCTAATCATGCGCCCGGTTGGATAGCTGCTGCGAGACTCGAAGAAGTTGCCGGGAAGATGTCTACAGCGCAGAAGTTGATTCTCGAGGGATGCCGAAAGTGTCCCAAAGAAGAAGATGTGTGGATAGAAGCAGCAAGGCTTTACCCAAGGCAAATGGCCCGCCGCGTATTAGCGCAAGCAGTAAAGAGCGTCCCAAAGTCGGTGAAAATCTGGCTGCAGGCAGCGACGCTTGAAGATGACGTTAAATCGAAACGACGCGTACTCCTCAAATCGCTAGAGATTATCCCACGTAGTGAAAGACTCTGGAAAGCTGCTGTGGAGCTAGAAGAGCCGAGTGGTGCAAAAATTCTTCTATCCCGTGCCGTGGAATGCGTCCCAGGGTCGACCTCTCTTTGGCTCGCATTGGCACGACTGGAGACATACGAGAATGCCAAGGAAGTCCTCAGCCGCGCGCGGGAGGCTGTTCCCGCAGAACCGTGCATCTGGGTTACCGCAGCCAAGCTTGAAGAATCACATGTGGGCGGGGAGAGCCCGCAAATTGCAGCGTTGCTGAGGAAAGGCGTGAATAGTCTCTCTATTACTTCAAGTATTGTCAAAAGGGAAAAGTGGATCGAGGAAATGATCGAAGCTAACGAAGGTGGATTCCCGAGCACAGTGCAAGCGATTGTTGAGGCAGCAATTGGACTAGGGGTAGATGAGCGGGATCGTGAGAGCATATGGTTGCAGGATGCAGAAAGTCTAGAAGGAAAGGGATGTAAAGAAGGCGCACGTGCTGTCTATGCGCATTTAACAAGAACATTCAACAAGAAGTGGGAATTATGGCGTCTGTACGCAGAATTTGAACGTCGTTGTCAAGAGAGGAGAAGATTACAACAAGTACTGGAAGAAGCGGTCGAAAATTGCGAACAAGAGGAAGTGCTGTGGTTGATGCTTGCAAAAGATAAATGGAAGTTTGTAGGCGCTGAGGCTGCTCGTGAAGTACTCCAACGTGCGTTCAAGAGTAATCCAGATTCAGAAGCTATATGGCTAGCGGCTGCCAAAGTCGAGACTGAAAATAATGAATTTGAACATGCTAGGGCGCTGCTTCAGAAGGCAAGATCGCAGGCGCCATCGTCTCAGGTTTACATGAAAAGCGCACTTCTGGAGCGGCAACTAGGACGAGCTGCGGAAGAGAGAACACTGCTGGAAAATGGACTCGAAAAGTACCCCAGTGCTGAAAAGCTATGGCTGATGTTAGCACAGTGGCATGAACGGTATACAGCCTGTGGGAAAGACATGATGCAGGAAAATAATGAATCTCCATCGTACCCTCTCGGACTGCAGAATGCTGGAGCAGTGTACGCCATGGCGGTTGAAAAGTGCAGAACCTGTGTCTTCGTTTGGATCGGCTACGCGCGATTGGAAGAACAGTCGGGTCTAAAGGCAAAGGCGCGTGCAATTCTGGAACGAGGGCGTCAAAACTGCAAGGGTAGAAAAGAACGAGACATTCTTTGGCGAGAATGTGTGTATCTAGAGGTGCGAGATGGGAAGCGAGAGGCTGGTCGGTTTGTGCTTGTACGTGCATTGCAAGACTGTAAAATGTCTGGACGGCTGTGGTCGCTTGCCATTGCTTTGGAGTCGCGCGCGGACCAGAAGGCGAAATGTGCTGACGCTCTAAAACATTGCCCCGACAATTCGCATGTGATCCTTGAGGCTGGTAAATTCATGTGGCGAATAGGAAAAAATGATAGAGCACGAACATGGCTCAAACGAGCTGTTCAGCTGGACCAGGACGTTGGCGATTCATGGGCAACACTTTTGGCATTTGAGAAAGAAAACGGCGATGACAGCGCTATCAGTGAAGTGGTAAAGCGTGCGATAGTAGCGGAGCCGCGGCATGGTGACATGTGGACGCAAGTCTCGAAGGCTATTGGAAACGAGTCGTTGACGGTTGAGAAGACATTACACTTGGTGGCGACGTTGGTGAACAAGAACACCAATGTGAGTGGAGTTTACTGAACGCAATGTCATCGTTCGTTCGTTACATTCTCGCAAGTGCTCACAATAACGACCGTTTAAAATCAACATTTTGATCGACCTATTTTCAGCCAATCGTATTGCACGAACACGTCAGGCAATCCGTTCAGATGGGCGCCGTGTCCAAATCGGCGATGCACCAACACGTCCTCTGCGATCTACTTGATACCAGTTTCCGCCATATGACGTACCTCGCTCCCGATTCTTTCCGCAGCTAGAGAACCACCCCATCCAAACCCATCCACATCCCAACCATGAGTTGTTGCCTCCCCAGCGGCAGCATGTTAACACGAGCCGAACGCGAAGCCATTGCCAAACTGCGAGAACAGCGTGCCCAAGGTCGCGTTCCAATTTCCGCCGCTCACCGCGCTCCAATTCAACGAACCGAGCCGTTGGTAACCTTCTATCAGCGCAATCCAAAGCCCGCAACCCGTCCCCCGCCGAAGAAACACCTCCACAAACCGCCGGCTCTGTCGCATTCCGTGGCGCGTCCGAGGCCAGCAATCCCCACCCGACGTCCGCCCCGTCAAATCTCAGACCATCCCCACCCGCGCCACCGCCATCGCGCCAACCAGTCGTCGGGTGCGACGCGCCAAAAGTCGCGTCTGGACGGCGAGTACCCCTCTAACAGACCGCTGAAGAAACTGCAATTCGCCGGGAACAGCGATCCTAAACGCGCAAATACACGGAAACGATCGTTTATGGTCGAGCAGATCGGAAAGATGTCGCCGAAGAATATGCTCGGGTTGGCACGAGAGGAAGACCGCTCCAATCGTGACGAAGCGAATAAAGGCCCCGTCAAGTCTTTTGCTGCTACGACGACGACGACGACGGGCACTACAGCTACTTCGAAATCGTCCGCCCTCGGGGACGCGATTAAAGCCCTGTCGATTTGGCATGCGATGAAGACCGGACAGAAAGCAGATGAAAGCAAACCGAGTGAGTCGTCATCTTCCGGTTCACCCGTTCATTCCGAGAAGGAAGCATTATATCGCAGTAGTGATCGTGACGCTCATCGTGACAAGGCAAGCTCTCGTGGCGGAAAGAAGAATAGTACTGTGCGGAGAAAGGGCGCGGCAAGACTGAAGTGGGATGAAGTTGTGACTAGACTTGGTGGAAATCCTGCAAAGGGCGAGCGATTTGTTATTAAGCAGAAGTTGGACCCGGCAGATCTGGCAGAATCGATCAATGATAGATATTTTCAGGAGCTGATGAGGTCGGAATTGTGACCGTGGCTGGTTGTGGTAGATGGATATACATGTGCAATCGGGACACTTATTATTCTTGTTTGTAAAATATCCGATTGAACATGTTTCGTCTGCCGTGCATAGGCTTTGATAGCTAGGCGTTCACATTGCAAATGGACGAGAGCATATGGAGGTTGGGCTCCAGTCGCGGCAGAGTTGGCGTGGGACATTGATGACAACTCGAGGTCGGAACAGAGCAACCATTACTGCAATGTATGGGATGCATGTCACCAACCTTGGAACGGCTGATGCCGTCAGGGTGTGGAATGGAATGACGAGACTAGTCGCTATCGCTAGTCAACATCTTCCTCGTCATCGGTTAGTAATAACGTTATATTTTGGGAGCAAACGGAGCATTGCTTCGGGAATGGTATCCCAAAGATTTTGAAAGTTTTCAAAATTGTTCACGTTTGACTTTGGATCAACCCGTAAATTGGCTCAATGTGATCTGAATGAGTAGCAAGCTGTAAGCCAACTACGAAAAAATTGTGCGCCGCCGGGCGTCGCGTGCCAAAATGTTCACTTGTCACACCAATGGCATTGCTCTACGGTTTTTTGCGTACGATCATCCCCCACCTACAAACTTTGTTTTGACCGTGTCAACGAAAAGCGTCGTCGCTTCAGCAACATCAGGTAAGGAATGAAGTTATCTTCTCAGCTGGTAAACCGCGAGGTGGTGGACAAGTGCGATTTCGGCAATTGTATCATTGGTCACGATGGAATCGCGCGACTGGCACCGAAAGGAGGCCACTGTGTTGGAGATGCAACGGGCATGTTTGTTAGGAACGAGAAGGATCGTAATTGATACTAACATGTATGCTGTTATGCTCTACTTGTAATGCGTTGCGATTGGGGCGTATAGAATGTTTGGGTCAACAGTTATCATTGATGGCAAAGGTCATTTGCTTGGGCGTCTGGCGTCTGTGATCGCGAAGGAACTGCTGAATGGACAGGAGGTGGTCGTGGTTCGCTGCGAGGAGATCGACATTTCGGGAACTCGACACAGGAACAGGAAAAATTTCCAAAACTACCTACGAAAGCGCACGAATACGAATCCGAAATGGGGACCGTTTCACCATCGCGCACCGCGTATGATTTTGCTGAAAGCTGTGCGAGGTATGCTTCCGCGAAAGACGAAGCGTGGCGAGGCGGCTCTAAAGAAAATCAAGACGTTTGAGGGCGTACCACCGGACTATGCCAAGAGTAAGAAGATGGTGGTGCCCAATGCGCTACGCATCACGCATTTGCGCCCGAGCGCCAAGTACACGAACATCGGCACGCTGGCTGGGGAGATGGGCTGGAAGTATGGAGCGCTGATTCGCAAGATGGAGGAGCAGCGCAAGGTGCAGAGTGCGGCCGAGTATGAGCAGAGAAAGGCGGTGGCTAGACTGAGGAACAAGGCGGTAGAGAAGGCCGACTTGTCGGATGTTACACCAATCTTGGAGGCGGCCGGGTATTAGATGTGATGTAAAGCGTTGGGGACGATTAGAAAATTGCAGATTTCAAAGTCGCAAATGCGTGAAATATAAACAAGTGAGCCGTTGAAATGCGAAGCTGGCCCTCCAGCCGGATGCTTACACAACCGTTGAAGCGGCCCTGTAGAGCGTTGTGTAAGCCAAGGTGGCTCGATTTGCCGTTGCGCGCTTTGGCCTGCAGCCAGGACAGCCAAACACAGTGCCAGCCAACCAGCCGGCGTGCTTGCCTTGTCCGTCTGCCAGCCGTAGTCGCGCCCCGCAAACTGCGCCAGCGCGTCGCTCATCTGCCGCACCGTCCACTTTTGCCCAGCACGCCGTCCGCTTGATATCTTATCCCCTTGCGCAAATCGCGTCCTTGCGGCGAGGCAACTCCCATCCCCCCTCCCCCGCCCACATCCACACTATCCTACCTTGCGCCCTCTCTAACTAGCACCCCTTTTTTTCTAATTATTCAAACTACCACCAAACAAACATGTCCGGCGTCGCCACCCTCAAAGTCCGAGGCGCCAAGCGCGTCTTCGACGAGATGGCCGTGGACCTCCCGCTACCCCCACAGGGATGCTCCCCCGCGCGCTACGTCATGCGCCCGCCCCCGCTCAAGCGCGGACGCACCCAACCCCCATCCGCACGCGCCACCAAACTCCCCGCGCCCGCTGTAGCGCTCGCCAACATTGCCAGCGCCGCCGCTGCCTCTGCCTCCGCCTCGGCCTCCGCCTCGGCGTCCAGCGCCGCCCCGCCCGCCCCCGTCGACGCCGCCGTCGGTAAGCTCTCCGCCGACGAGCTCGCCGCCCTCGCGCGACATGTGCCGCGTCGATTGAAGCGCGTCGTGGAGAGAGTTTCTAGCGGCGACGTGGCCGTCGGCGAAAAGCTTTTTACTATTGCTGATCTGCGCGACATCGTCACCTCTGTGCTCGCCGAACGAGAGGCAAAGCTCAGTGACGAGTTTGCTAACATTTTAAATGATCGACTCGCGGAACAGTTCCGTGACTTTACCAAATTTAATGAGGACTATGTCAGCAGGCAACTGCGGGGGCGCGACTTTGCTTATCTCAGTTAGCGTGCTGTCGCGCCCATCCGCTCTTTGCCCCTCTCCCCCCCCCCATCCCCGTGAGTGATACGGCTGTGGTGTGCTGTGTTGCGCTATGCTTGTGTTGTGTGAATGTCGTGTTGTGGCTTGGGACCTTTTTGTAACACTTGCCGTGCCGTTTGATGTGCGCAGTGACAGCGATGATTGCGAATGTGTTGAGCGTTGGTGCTGTCTTGTTGTTTTTTATAGATGTTTCGCAATCTGTTCGATCGGTTATGCCAGCTTATTGCGCCGAGATTTGCAAGCTTGGACTGGTTTGGTGCACACACTGCTCTGCTCTCGGTGTAATAGTGTAGTGATTCAAGTAGTTTACAAAGTATGGTCTAGTGCGGTATGTAAAGTAAACGATGATGTGTTGCGAAGCGACTGTGGAAGGAGGAGAGAGATCACGCGCGCGCATATAACCTATGACTTGCCTTGTCATAGAAGAGCATCACACACACCTTTTTTTGGAATAAAAAAATGGCAACTTTGATCAGTTTGCTGGCACTTTTGGTCGTTTACTCTTCAGCTATTGTGCGTCTAGTCCGTTCAACTTTCATCCATCGTTCCACCGCTCAACTGTGCCTCAGCGCTCTGCAATCACACGCCAGAACATGCCTACAAACACACCAATCTCTCTACCCAAGCCGCAGCCAAGCGGCAAAGACATTGTGGGGCGCGAAATCCTCGTGTGCTGGGACGACGGAGTCTGGTACGACGCAGTGGTGGTGCGATACTTTGAATCCAGCGACGAATATAAACTCGTGTACAGAGCTGATGACGGTATAGAAATCGCGCCCCTACGAAACAGACGTTGGCTCTTAGCGCCAAAGAAGAAATGCCGTCCCAATCGTCCTATCCTCGATGGAGCCATCGTTTCGTTCATTTACCCCAGTGACGGACAGAGATACTCAGCCATGGTGTACGACTACTCGCACGGTGGTGACCGCCTCAAAATTGCATACCTCGACGAGCACAGTACTGATAATCTCAAGGGCTGCGGATGGGACTTTCTGTCCAAATCCCCCTGTGCGGACGATGCTGGTGCCGCCGACCACAACCTTTACCCCAACGGCGCTTCCCGTCAAATGGACAACCACGTCTCTAGTAGGTCGCCGCGTAAAATAAGCAAGAGCAGAAGATCCTCCCGTACTTCGAGGAAAGTTCTCTCTGATGGTATTACCAAGCGACCAAGACGCAACGCTACTGAAAGTTTGCTCTGATTAATGTCAATAGGTGCGTATCCGTGCATTCAACAGGTGGGGAACACGCGTCACTCGTCCGTCTCGGAGGTATACCAACTGTGATGTCACTTATTTACCTCTCAGACCATAAACTTTATTGAACACCAGCTCTTCATTCCATCCTCATCTGCTGGCATCACCCGCTCGACCCACCCATTTCAATGCAACTCCGTGGTCTGCTTGCTCGCGCGCGCATTGCAAACCCGTCAATTAGTCCTAGTCGTCTCCGCTTGATGCAGTAGCACTCAAGGTAAATAATTGCTACTTTCTAAGACGCACAAAACAAAATCATTGCGCAGCGCTGCCACCATCGCTGCCACCTGCATGCTGAGACGCACTGTTCTCGACAATCGCCACAGCTCGAACACCGCTATCAACCGCACTCGGCTCGCTGACCTGCACAAAGTCGGGCACACCGGGCGCTGCGCCAGCATCAGCTGGAGCTCCATCAGGTATTCGAACCGCACGCGCACGCGGGCAGCGATCCGCACGCCACATGGATCTCATCGTGATCAATGATCCAAAAATCGCGGCGAGTGACAACGGACGACGCAGACGACGATACCAGCTCGGAACGCCCTGGCCGGAGCGGAAGCGGTACGAATCGTACATCAGCATGCCTGCAAAACTGATGGAAAGAACGAAGAGTCCCTCCTCCGCTGGAAGCATTGCGGCGCCCCAGGCGACGAGCGACGGAACGACACTTATCGTAAAGTCGCGTTTCGACGAGGCGGGTGCGGCGGATGCCATCACCGATGATTGAAGCGCGACGCCCCAATGAACGGCGCCGAGAAAACTGAGAATGGACGAGCCGTAGAGCTGCACGGAGGACGCTATGGGCGCGGGATCAGTCAGCGTGAATGATAGAGCTGCGCCGGATAGAAATGGTATCGTTCCGGCATAGCCGAGATATTTGGGCAGTTTGGGCGTCGTGTGCATGTCGTCCGCTTTGATAATCGCGGCGGCTGCTGTTTGTTGCAGCGAGGTTTCGGCGCGGGTGGCGGCGGCGCTTTTGGGAGCGCTGTCTGTGGACGAGTTACGGATGTTGAATTGAGATGTGTGACGAGTGTGTGATTGTAGGGATCTCAACTGTTGCGGAACATGTCGGTGGTATATGCTTATTGAACGTCGTAGGAGGGTGTTCATTGCAACAAAAAAGTGTTGTATACGCCCTCACCTTGGTTGAGGATGACGGTGTTGGGCGATGCTTTTTAGAGATTAGGTGGAGGTTGTGATGTCGGATGGCTACAAAATCCTAGTTGAGTTTATGTATGACAAGCATGGTGCTGAATTCAAAAAATTCACTAGACACTCGCTGTGAACCGGATATTGCTTATTTATCTGCCTCGTGTTGTCTGACAGAAATGCAGCATAACTATGACGTATTCGAGCTACTCTATGAAAATGATCCGTCCGAAGCGTACTTCATCCTGCATCTGCAATGATATCCGCCCTTTCACTCAATGATCTAGACAGCCCGCAAAGTACCACAACAGTTTCGCAAATTCTACTGCGTGAAAATGCAGATGTTCTACGCCAAGCAGTCACTTCAAGGCCGAGTGGAATTCTGGTAACAGGGTACGATCGCTTTACGAGACGTGATGTTATAAAAGCAGCCTTTCCAGCAGTACAAATTCTATCCGCCTGTCAATTTCTCTCAGGCGAACCCACTGCGGACATTGCTTGTCCGCCAGCTGGAGTCGTCTGTGTCGAAGATCTAGACGTAAATGAAGACGGAGAAAGCATTGAAGGAAAACTCAAGGGATTCTTCTCACGCCGAACAGAGCAGAGCACCATAATCGGTTCCGCTAGTCTGCAATCCAGCATTCCTCAATCGCTACTACGAGCAGGTCGATTCGAACGAATCGAGCAAATCCAAGCACCGCCTGCCGAGGCACGAACGGAAGCATGGCAGCTCATTCTCAACACACTTGCGCGTGGAAATGATCAATGGCGTTTTTCATGTGCTGAACAACTGTCGCAGATGTCACCAGGCTATGTGCTTCGTGACTTTACCCACATACTCTACAACTTTCTATCCGCGACCCCTGGAAAAGACGTACATGATAAAGAATCAGGCACCCTACTGGATCAGGGCAAGGCGTTGGAATATCTCACCGCAACGCACAAGCCAATGAGTGCAAGTGCCGATCTTGATTTCATCGCCAGCAGCGTTTCGCATGGCCATGCCAAAGGTGAAGCACTTCGTTTGACATGGGACGGATGCGGTGGATATGCAGATATCAAACAGGCTCTCACACGACTTTTCGAATGGCCTATCAGACATCTGCAGACATTTCAAACCTTGGGTGTCGACCCTCCTCGCGGAGTTCTACTGCACGGTCCGCACGGCTGTGGCAAAACAAAACTCGCTCTAGCCTTTCTTCACCGCCTTCGACACGCCAATCATCTGCACGTCAACGCGCCAGATTTGTTCTCAAAGTACCTGGGCGATTCGGAGGCCCGCGTGCGCGCTTTATTCGAGAGAGCGAGGAGTCTGGTACCGTGTGTGGTCTTCATTGATGAACTGGATGCCATTGGCGGCGAACGGCAGGGAAGCGATGGTGAAGCGGGTGGAAGTGGGGTGGAGCGACGTGTGCTAGGATCGCTTCTCACCGAATTGGACGGTGTGAGTGGGGGAAATGTATTTGTGCTGGCGTGTGCGAGTTCGTTGGATGTAATTGACCCTGCTCTGGTGCGACCTGGTCGTCTTGATCACGTGTTGCACGTTGCACGCCCGAGCATTGATGACCGAAAGGATATATTGTCGTTACTTTTGCGGGACGTGCCATTTGTGCCGAGTGAGGATGGCGATGGTGAACGGGAGGATGCAATGAGGAGTGCGGTTGTGAAGGAGATTGCGGAGCGCACAGAGGGTAAGACAGGCGCTGCACTGACAGCTCTGTGTCGAGAGGCGGCGATGATCGCAATTGAAGGTGAGGCAGACGCGCAATGTCTTACCATTGAACATTTTCAAAAGGCGCTCATATCTGGTCTAATCAACTAATGGAACAAGTTGAGCGAAGCTAAGTTTAGCACGCATGACTATGCAAATATGCAAGTCGCAAAATGTTTCGATGTACAGAAGTGCTATTAAAGAATCTAAGCGGAAAGCTTATATTGCAACCAGCTACGCAATCTCCATGCTAGACTTGGCGACTTGTTCACCCGAGCCGGCACGCGAAACCTTTGCCGTGTTATACTTTGCGGAAATGTATTTGAAGAAATCTCTCCATATCAACTCAAAATACGTCGTAGTCTGTCCAGCTTTACCGGCCTTGGACGATAGATCGGCATATATCTTGCGCGGCGACACACATCCAAGAGAGAGCCATGGTGAAATGCGGCAGCTAAAATCAGTTCCCAAATGCACGGCAGAGGAACGACCTGCCGGAGCGTGGCGTGACTCAGTAACAAACATATCCAACCGAGACAGCGCTTCCTTTTCACCGCCCGTAAAATTATGCATACCATAGGCATTAGCAGTTGGCTCGGTAAGTCCAAGATCTCGCAAAGTCGGAACGCGACCGGCATCCATACGCGGTGTCTTCTGAAGCTCATCCGGGGCTGGAAGCGGGTCACGAATGGTCGTTCGCTTCTGCACGGCTTCCCGGAAGTGGGTATACACGTCCGGAATCTCCTCCAACGGAAACGGAAGATCATCTACATGATACAAAGTGTTCGCCCAAAGCGGCTCATACTGAACATCAATTTTTTCCAGAGCCTTATGAAGTGCCTGCTCAATGCGCTTGTCCTCCAGCGAGACCTCTTTATGACATAACAGGGCGGAGGCGCCAGTGCGCCGACACAGCTCCGGAAGGACCTTTTCGGGGTAGCCGATGCGCACCACGAGATCTGAGGCGCGATCACGCAGCGCATTTCGCAGGGCTGTCACTGATTCGATGAGAAACTTTGCGCGGTAACGACCAGTCTTCTCGAAGCCGAAGGGTGTCTTTCCAAAGGCGCGCGGATCGAAAACATAGACGGGGAGAATACGACCATTTGGACCCGCCTCTTCAATGGCGTGTGTGAGCGCCGGATGGTCGTGCAGACGAAGATCGGAGCGGTACCACACGACGATCGTGCCGGACGGACGCGCCACGGACGGCGCGGGCGCGAGTGGAGGGATGCGGAGCAACGAGTGCTGCGCGACAGGTAGCGGAGTCGGGTCTGTTGGCGGCTGCAGAGCGGGTCGGGCGACGATTGTTGCTTGTGTGGAAAAAGTCGACAGATGCGCTTGTGCTGGCGTTTGACCAGGTGTGTGTGCGGACGGCGACGATAGCGGTGTCGGTTTCGGGACGGATGGGATGAAAGTTGGAGTAGTGGGTTTCTGCGCCATGGTGGTGATGCGGGTGAGTTGGATTCGGCGGATGTGAATGGGTTGGAATAAACGTTGATGGTTGATACTCGTGGCGAAAGATATCTACCTCGAGAATCTCGACACAGCTGGCAATGCACGGCATCCGCCTCCACGATCTCGCGGTCGTACGACACTGAATATTCTATTTTCACGTATGTTGAAAATTGGAGCCGATCTGGACCGATCGAGAGGAGATTTGGTCCGAAATGGTCCGGGAAATTTGCAGCTGGATGAGAGAGATGCGTCGGTTCAATGAAGAACAGTCTGTTGGCCGTTACCACGTGTAAGATCTTTTGCTTTCGGCAGCGATGGTCTGCCACTCGATGTGAGCCGCTTCGTATCTCCGTGTCGAATTGAATTGAGCAGCGTATATCTTATCTCAACGCACCTGCCATCCTTCATCGTCACCCGCCACGACTCTCTACCAACATGGCACCCACAACCGCCTTCACATCTCCAGTGCCGCTCACGCGCATTCTTCACACACCTGTGCAATCCACTTCAATTCGTCCACCAAATGCAACTTTTAAAGTTCGCTACGGACCGCGTCGCAACGAACATGCTCTCGTCTTCTCCGCGCAATCTCTCCCCTCTCCAGCCGCCCAACAGGCTGCTCCAGTTCCACCCGGCGCGGAAAATCACCGTCTAACAGCTGGTATTCGTGCACGTACAGTAGTCCACGTCTGTGCTAGCGGCACATTGTGCACCTCCAGCACAAAACATGAAGGTGTTCCATTCGGTTCCCATGTCGATTATGTCCTCGATGAGTCTGGCCGGCCTGTATTCCTCCTCGCACGGAACGCGGCTCATACGAAAAATCTCACCAATCAATCCCGCTGCTCCCTCTTTTGCCAGCCGCTCTCCTCCTTCGGACAGGAGGGTTGTCGCACCACCCTAATTGGATCCGTGGAGAAGATCCCTGAAGACCAACTTGCTGAGGTCAAGGATGCCTACATTGACATACATGCCCACGCAGCAGATGCTCTTCAGTACCCGGATTCCTTCACGTTTCATCGTATGAACGTTGATGACGTGTTTTTTGTCGGAGGCTATGGCGTTGTATCTCAATGGGTAGAAGCGTCGGAATTTGCAAGCGCAGAACCAGACCCCATTGCATTTGACGCTCCAGATATCATGTCCTCGTTAAATGAAAACAAAGAGGCCGATCTCAAACGACTCTGCAAAGTTTTCCTTGATGTGCCAGAACCCGCTCGCGTCAAAATGGCGTCGTTAGATCGTCTCGGTTTCGACCTTCGTGTCAGAGATCAAGCGGGTGAGATTCGTGAATATCGTGTCGCCTTTAGGGAGGTTGTCTCTAACCGATTCGATGTTCAGAGTGCGTTGGTGAAGGCCTTCCAGGAAGCGTGGGAGAGAGAAAATGGATACGATGAGACGTGGGAAGGGGAAGATACTCGTCCCACTGCCTTGTACTATTCTCCTAGTTGAGTAGAACCGGCTTTTGTTCAGACTGTCATGTCTTGACTAAAGTGCATATACATCATAGAAATCTTCCAGAGTTTGTGTGTACCTCATCAGTCTGTGCTATAATGAATTAGAAACGTGACGTGTCAATCTACGTTGATAGTAGGGTCAGGTCATGAGAGTTTCAACACTGTCAGTAAGTCGAGGGAGATTGCATTTCAGAATTATTCAATTTCCCAGTAATCGACCTGTGCTCGACCCGCGAAATCTCTGGTTGAATTCCGACAAGCTTTAGCCATTTCCAATCTCCAACGTTATTGCTGAGCTCAAATGGACGCAACCCCAGTAGCTGAGAAGGAGGGAACAAGCGGTGTCACTAGGGCTACAACATCAGTAGCTGATAATGTGGACGAACTATTCGACGTTGTGGACGATGCCAACAACCCAATCAGCACAGCGACTAGAAGAAGATGTCATGAAGAGGGGCTCATGCATCGTTCTACGCATATATTCCTATTTCGAAGCGTAAGAACGATCGGAACCTCCATCCCGACCATCGAAGTCCTGCTACAACAAAGATCAGAGGACAAAAAAATAGGAGCTTTGCTATGGGACGTAAGCGTCGCTGAGCACTTATCAGTAGGGGAGGACTATTTGACAGCATCCGTGCGTGGCTTGCAAGAAGAGTTGGGCTTGAATATTTCTTCTGATGTACTTGTAAATATCCGCCAACCATATCTTTCCAAACAGGTGTACGAGGAGGCTGGCGTTTTGGACAATATGTTCACAAGCACTTATTCAGCATTGTACGACGAGTATAGCCATGGAAAAATCAGAATTGATGAAGCTGAGGTAAGGGATGTTCGATGGTGGTCCGTCGAGGATGTTGTGAAACAATCTCGACAAGATCCTTCCTTATTTACGAGATGGCTGTTGATCGAATTGGACAACATAGATCTAATCGAGCTTGGTAAGAGAATCACGGCGGAGTTTTGAATTGATAATCATCGCATCGTGTTTGAAATTGTTGGGTGAAATGTCGCTGTTGCAATCAAGTTGGGCATTGGAATAGTAATATTCCACTTTGTCTTTGGCAACCACAATCCGTCTGTATCTACCGCCTGGACACTGCTTATGGGATAAGTTGATCCGAGTTTTATCCATCCATGTTTGGAACGCAAACAACTAAGCTTTAACTACAACTGTGACAGTTTACTGTGAAGATGACTTTTTGGCGTAGAGCGACCCGTACTATTTTCATGTGTTTTTTTAAATGAAAATACTGTTGTTGTCCTCCATTAAAGCCTCAAAATGTTTGCTCGAAATCCTCTGTGGCCTATTTCGGCCGATAATGCCAAGAAACCGTGTCGGCGACGGCGTAAGTTGATCAGATACGCTCAAGTTGAACGAATTGGGTTCCTACAATCCCCTCTGTGGCCTCAGGCAACGCGTTTGCCTCGTCAAGAAATCAAACTACTTCGGGCAGAGTTAAATTTCCGCCGAGACAATGGGAACGACAGAACCCTCCAAAAAGCGAAAGCGAAAGGATGATGACGAAGAACCGAGAAGTAGCACTATCAATGATGATCGTTTTGCAGCAGCAGAATGGGACCCCCGCTTCGGAAGAGTTCCAAAAGTAAAAAAGAAAGGTGTTGTGGATGAAAGGTTCCAAGAAGCATTGAAGAATAACCCCGGCTTCCGCCAGTCCCAAACGGCTACCGATAGGTTTGGAAGGCCGAAGAAAGTTCAATCACTGAACAGGACCCTCAAAGAAATTGCGAAAGGCGATGATGATGACAGCGAGTCAGACTCCGATGACGAAATTCAAGTTGCGAGCGAGCCAATTGCGCAGGGTGCTCATGTGCAATATGAATCAAGTGATGACGATGATTCTTCGGCTGAGGAAATGGATGATGAAGAAGTAGAGGATATTCCTCGTGGGAAAGCTACGCGACGTCTTGCCGTTATGGGTCTTGATTGGTCAAATACACGAGCAGTTGATATCTTTGCCAGTCTTCAAAGTTTTGTACCAACCGGAAAGCAGATTGCGAATGTAGCAGTGCATCCATCCAAATTTGGGCTTGAGCGTCTTGCTAAGGAAGCGGTAATGGGACCACTGGTCATGTCCAAGGACGACCTCCAAGTTGTCGAGAACGCCAAGAAGAATATGGCCGTCGCCAAGGAAGATGAGAAGGAAGATGATGGAAGCGATTCGTCAGACAGCTCTGATGATTCGGCGAGCGAGTATTCTGGGGATGATGAAAAGGAAAATCGTAAATGGAAAGAACAACTTGCACTGCGCAAATATGAGGAGGACAGAATGAAATATTTCTATGCTGTCGTAGAATTCGAGGACGTCAAGTCTGCTGATTCGGTCTACGAGCAGTGTGATGGTGTCGAATACGCGCAGTCGGGGCGAGCATTCGATCTGCGATTCATTCCGGAGGACATGGTTATCGAAACCACGCCTCGTGACAAAGCAGACCGTATTCCTGAGGGTTATGCTCCTCCCAACGTAGCGCCCTCTACTCTGAACAATTCTACTGTCAAACTTTCATGGGATGCCGATGCTCCAGATCGTATGATTCTAAAGAAAAAGGCATTCGGAAGACATAAGCTGGACGAGGAGAATCTAAAGGCCTATCTAGCTGGTTCATCAGAAGATGAAGGTAAGCCATCTGCGGATGACCTTGACAAGAAACGCAGGATGCTTTTGGGCGGTGATGATAATGGAGAAGAAGTTGAAGACGATGACATGAATATGGAGATCACGTTTGAACCTGGCATGCTGGAGAAGGGCGAAGAAATTGTCAAACGCAAATTGGAGAAGGAGGAACAAAAGGATGAAACGGCTTGGGAAGCACGCATGCGTCGTCGAGCAGAGCGCAAGGCTGAGAAGCGACGTGCTCGTAAAGACGCTCTCGCTGACGAAAAAGAGGCGGCAGACTCTGCGGAAGATGAAGAGGATGGTGAGGATCGCGGTTTTGAAAACCCTGCCATGGCCTCGGATAATTTCTTCATGGCTGGAGATGATGGCGAGCAAACAACCAAGGCTAAGAAGTCTAAACGAGATAAGAAGAAGAAGAAGCCTGATATTGATGTCGATGAGGATGAAGAGAAGAGGAAGAGAGCAGAATTAGAACTGCTCGTTATGGACGATGCACCGAAAGTCAGAGAAGGGGAGACATCCATGCGTGAAATGCTTGCTGCCGTCGAGTCTGACGATGATGATGATCGTGCCAGGCGCCGAAAGGAAAAGAGGACGCGCGGAAAGAGACGATCGCAGAAGGCTCGTGGAGAGAATGGAACGGTAGCGAAGCCGTCTGCTGTGGACACTGAAGACACTCGTTTCCAAGGGTTGTTCGAGTCTCATTTATACGCATTAGATCCCACGCATCCCAAGTTTAAGGATAACGAGACAACGCAGAAGATTTTGCAAGAGAAGAAGAGGAGAGCTCGGAATAGGCCGCAAGAACATGTGGCGAGCGGCGATGCTGGGCATGTCGCGGCAAAGAGCAAACCAGAACGAAAGGAGGAATCTGTGTCTGAGATTGCAGCGTTGCTCAAGGCGCGAGCGAAAGCACGAGCTTCTAAGTCGAAAGCAGGGAAGAGTAAGGTGTAGGTTGGATGGGATTTTTTGATATGCTCCTAGGCAGTCTGTACATAGTTAATTGATAGCTAGAAAAATTGGTCTTTTGGTTGCGGTTCTTGTTCCTCAGCAGCATGAATGTTCACCATTTGCTCTCTTGCATGCGCGAATGCAGTGAATGCATCCTGCAGAGCTGTAAACGCAGAAACGGCACCTTCTACGCCCGCTTCTAGCAATTGCTGATTAAATTGTGAATCAAGCATCCAGTCTACAATTTGCGACAGCGAAGAGTCGCCATGTCGTTCACGCTGTTGTGCAAGAATTTGTAGGAAGCGAGCAAAATCTTCATGACGTTCCGGCGCCAACCATACGACCTGTCCCTCTGGCACGCCGCGCAATGCATGTGATACATCATCTTCAGCATCTACTAGACTTTGAAAATGGGTGTGAAGTTGCTTCAACGCTGCACTCATCTGCTCGATGTTGTCCACAGTGAGAAGTGGGTCTGGATCATACATGGGTGGGTTGGAGCGAATTTGCGCATTGGTTTGCGCTATGGAACGCGCTGATCGCGCATGTAGTGCGCTTTGATAGCGAGTGGGCAGAAGTTGAGAGACATCACCCTTGAAAGGTGCAGGCGCATCGTCAGGCGTTGTATTTTCTGACAACAGAAACGCGACGTCTTGCCACAAGGCCATGGTGGTATGGTATAGACGGAAGGCATGGGAGCATGGAGTGGGATTTAAAATGAAAGTTTGAATTTGAAATGCAGATTTGAGATGCATAGTTGATCCAAAACAAAGATACGATTTGCTGGAGTCCATATCGAGCTACATGATTCCACCATGTGGCGGTGATTGGTGGAAAGTTGAAATTTACAATAAAACTTACAGTGGGCGCGGGATATAGTCAGCGCTGCTTACACGGAGCACAGCCAGTTATCGTGATCCATTGCACAGTGTCAAATCAAAGGAGGGCACAGGACGGCGCTCTGCACGTCACAGTGCAGCCAGCTGACCAGCGTGTCGGACCTGTTCATCGTTTCTTCAGAACGCCAACTCGCTCGCTGTCGTACTCGCTGGACTCCCATTGCAAGTGCCGTCAAAATTTTCCCATATCAACAGCCCATTTCCACTGCGCTGCCCCTCCCGCAACCGCATCCATCTTGAACATTACATTGTCGTTGCCTCCACCGCTCCCCAAATGGCGTTTGTCGACTACGTTGCGCGCGTGTCCATCACGCTGCTCGGCATGGTGTATCCGGGCTATCAATCGTTCAAAGCCGTCAAGCGTGCGGACGTGCCCAAACAGCAAACATGGCTCAAATACTGGCTCGTGCTAGCCGTTGTGGCCGCGATCTCGCTCGTTGTGGAGCCCGTTCTGTACTCGCGCGTTCCGCTGTGGAACGTGCTCAAAGTCGCATTTGTGGCCTTCCTCGTGCTGCCGATGACCAAGGGCTACGAAAAGATCTACCACGTCGTCCTGGAGCCCCAGCTCGACAAGCATGAGCAGGTTATTGACGACACCGCCGTCAAGCTGTACAAGGCCGGTGAGGAACAAGCGAGAAGCATTGGTCCGCAGATGAACAAGCTTGTGCAGCAGGGCAAGGATATGGCGCAGAAGACGCTCAACAAGAAGACGTCCTAGAGCGTGTGTGTTTTTCGCATCGCTTGTTCTTGGCGCGCGTCATGGCAAACTTGGAGCAGGTGTTCCCGCCACCACTCAATGGCGGTCCCTCATAGCTGTCGTCACTCATTGTACAATTTGAACGCGCGTGCTGTATCGTGCTTTGCCGCTGTACGCTCCTTTTTCATGCACCGCCGTTTATGTTGCGTGCTGCGTGCCTGTTGTCATGCTGCGCGCTTCAGGGTAGTATTAGATGTTGGCGTTGACGGCTGCCTTTCGTTGTTCCGGGAATTGCATCTGCCGCATTTGCGTTTTCATGTTGTGTACACGAAATACTTTTTAACGGGGAACTAGCAGTAGTGTTGGATGCGTAAACGATATTGTATGTTCTCTGCAAGAGCGGTGTGGTAAGGATAGCGTGCCCAAACGGATCCCGATCCCGGTAGTGTCGCGCATATCCCAGACCCATTAGCGTACTAAGAGACGACTCGGTGGTGGAGCCAACATCACCAAGAGGCAAGTTGTTGCCATAATTTGCCGCAGCGCCGCTCCCCCGTTCAAATGACGTAACAAGTGCTCACCAACTGCGACGTGGCTAAATTACACGTGTGTACAATTAAGTCTCCATTTCATTCCACATCTCTTTACATGATGCAGCCAGCGCCCATCAACCGATCGTCATCCGTGTCCTCCACAATGCCAAATGTTCAACGAAACAGCTGGTCCCACGCCGCAGCAATCTACTCAGCCTTTCAGCTCTGCTTTTCCATCATTCATCTCCATTCCACATCACAACCAGATGTCCGCGCTCTTCTTCAGCTAATCTCTGCTCTCGCCCTTCTCCCATCGATCGCAGCGACACGAGCGTCACCCTCAATTTATGGCACGGGTCGTCTCCGCTGGCCAATTCTTTCCGCCTTTCTGATCTCACTAACACAGCTCATCAACGCCGCATTGCGCATGCTGGCCGCAATTCACGCGATGCTCTATCATCATAACAGCCCTCCCTCCGCTAATGTTACCACCCCATTCATAGCCCATGTCGCCGTTCAACTCATCGCCGTGTTCGTCTTCCGTCGCGTAGGCCCAGTCTCCGGCTTTGACAATTCGCCAATCCTCGCTCGCATCGTCTCCTACCCGCATTACAAGCACGGAAACCGCGCACCGTGCAATTCCGCCCCTGCGTTACTAGCGATCCTCATTCATGCCGTGGTTGCTCTTTCCCTTCATGCAGCCGATGCGATTGCGATGCTCTCCCAGAAAGTTTTGGTAATACCTGTTCTGGACGTGGTCGCCGTCCTTTTCGCGGTCTCACTGGCGTACCCGCTGCTGGTATTTTCAGTGCGCATTCTCATGCAGGCGACGCCGCAGAATCTCTTGAGCGTTGTGCAAGCCAAACGTTCAATTGTCATGGCACTTGATGGTGTGCTATCTGTGTCAAATGTACATGTGTGGGAGGAGACTGCTGGCGTTTGTATCGGCACCCTTTCAGTCACTGTTAAGAATTCTGCCAACGCAGCTTCGGTACTCGATGCAACTCTTGCTGCTTTTGAAGGCATTGTCGATGATCTTACGGTGCAGGTTGATACATGGCAAGGGTCTCTGCCAATTGTTCATAGCTCCTCTCGTGAAAGTTGTGATGTTGAGCGCGTCGCAGGTGATGTATAGTTAAATCGCTCCTTTTATACGCTTTTTTCCTGGCATGAATCCTACTGTTATACAAACTCTAAGGGATGGGCATCTGCATACAATTGGGTTCTCGTTGCCAAGTATTTATCAATGTTCTCTTTTAGAATACAACTGAGATTGCTGTACATTGCAAACTTGTATTAAACGTCCTATGTAAATCACTTTGGTGTTAGACTATCGTCTTGTGCCAATTGGTGCAGTTGTAATGTTCCTTGTACGGGTGTCCGAATTGATTGCATTTATGTTGTCAAACAATTCCTTCCCAGTTAATTTGCGCCGTCAATGGCAGCAAGAGGTATGTTCTACTGTACAATGTTTGGATTGATTCCCCAACTGGACATGACTTAGATGGAGCAGTGAAGAAGTATTGACAATGTTTGGAACACGTTCAAAAAGCAAGTGACAACAATTCACATGACTGTAGTTTAAATCAGCAAGCACAACGGATGTAGAGTTGCTGTTTCACTCTGTCAAGCTTCCAGGAAGATTATGATGAGGTCGCTGCGTAGAAGACAACGTGATAATTGGGGCAATATTTGGTGCCGCATGCGTCACAAAACCTATCAGGAATGACAACCAAGCTGAGATATTACATATATGTGCATTTCTTTTTGGTTTCCTCAATCTTTGCCAGTGTTGGGCGAAGAGAGGATTGTTCACCCCCTTCGGCAAAATTCGAAGCGCCTCCTACATACTAGTGCTGTTCCGCTGCAAATGTTACAATCTACAATTCTTGCACAAGTGTTGAAGAAACCAAAGCCATGCCATGGAACAGAGTTCTGTCGTTCGTTATGTTCCGAAACAACGAAATCGAGAAGTTTTTGATGGCCGAGCTTCCATGATGACCACAAGTACAGAGGTTGTGATGCCAACCCAATTGGAATCACAGCTATCAACATTAGAAAACACTATATTTCACAATGGTATCCCAGATAACAACGCACCACTCACACTCATTGTGCGGTTTAGCGTTCGCAATGGGGTACACATCTATCAAGATTGAAGTGGAAATTTGGACATTCTGAACGAGCGTCAACTGTCGTCAGTGGATAGTACAACAATGCTATTCAAATGGTTGGCGGGTCTTCCATATTGCGCGTTAGATAAGTGGAGGTACAGTTTTCGCCGGAGAAATTCTCGCAATTCATATCTCGACAGCCGAATAATCCACGCGGACGGTTTCAAAGAAACGACAACAATTTTGCACGATGGTCCCCCAGGATGGTGCGTGTGATTCAACGTGGTTCTATGGATGGGTTTGAGCCTGAAAGTTTCATGTTCTACTTTCGATACATATTGATAACTGGATGAGCTGAATGTCCCAACCGACGTCTGCGCGAAAACGATGACAAGTTTTTATCAGAAAGCTCTGAGGGCAGAATTGCTCAAGGTCTCTTATTGGGGTTGCTTTCAGTGGGGCGGTTGCATCGATTTTCATCGCGAAAATCACACGCACGGTTGTGTCGCTGGTACGAGAGGAAAAGATTGAACGAGGGCTAGTGTTGGGTCATGACGAGGATGTCGGTAAACATGAAAATGTGAAAGATTTATCATTTCATCAGTAATCTGCAGTGAAACAAGGCCAAGGCGGGCAACTTTTTTCATGAATGGAAGCAACCAATGCAGAAGAATGGAGACGGAAATAAAGTTGCGCGTAACTTTAGAGAATTTTTGGGATGGTAGAGTTAACAATGAGAGAATAACTGCGCTCTTTGTCGACCACTAATCAATAGTTGCCTCCCTTCTCACGCCTGAACAGCAGAATGTGCGGTTCTGGACGATGAATTGCATAGTGCACCCATCCTCTGCTCTGCTGTACACCAATAGAACGCCATTCGTTTTCTTCCAGCAATCGGTTCTTTGGCAGGTGCTTTGCGACGTCAGCTGGCAGAATCACATGTCTTTTGTAGCCGTGTGTGAGAGACGCAACTCGGGATGGTGTTAGCGAGTGAGTTTGGCGGTCTGCAACAGAAAGAGCAACCTGTAGGGCACTTACCGATATTCGTAGACATCATCGTAATACTTCTCCGAGTATTGGATTTGTTGAGTTGGCATGATGGATACGACAGTTGAGATTGACTCGTTCGACTAGGCCGACGATATATTCCTTTTCCGTCGAGCATAAAACCATCCTCAAATGGACTTTTGAACTGCGTACAGGTGTAGGTCAAACTTGGCACAGATTTACAGTATTACTCGTGTACTGACACCAGCCTTGTTGCCAAAAATAGTTTACAAATTACATCCAAGTTTTGAATTTGAAAACAATTTTATGAAATGCTCGGGCCCATATTCTGTAGTCATACTGGCTCGCGTTCCCGCGAAAACAGAAATGCCTGCAAAAATCGCTTACCCACCTGCCAAGTGACTAGCACGATGAGCGCGCAACTCTACAACTTGGAAACGGCACAGCAAGTAGGAGTAACCACAACTCGTACTCTAGCGCACCGGCATCCTCGCCCCCGTCAAGCAACGCAGTGCTGCATCTCTAGACAATGGTTTTGCTTGATGTCAGCGAGGCACCCGATGCATGGGAGCTTGTGCGTGGCGGACAAAACAGCTCTAGCAATCTATTGCCAAACCTCGCTCCATCCAGCGCCGCGTCAAGTACCGGGCCGGTTTTAATCTTTGTCGCAGCGTCGGACCCTGATGCATTGGCTGCCGTCAGGGTGCTCACTGCCTTGCTCAAAGCGGATTTGGTGCGTTATGAGGTGCACCCCGTCGCAGGATATGACCATCTACGCGATAAGTTCACCGTCCTTGTGACTGGCTCGGGTGCTGTCGAGCCCCGTGCAGTTTTGTGCGTCAATTGTGGTGCCAAAGTTGACATGGAGCAGATTTTGCGTCTCAAACCCTCGCAGCATTCCGAGAATGATGACAACTTGAATGAGAATGATGTTCGTGTGTTCATTATTGACAGTCACAGACCGTATCATCTGAGGAATATCAAGAGCGATAGAGTGGTTCTCTTTAACGACATTGACGATTTCAACCGCGGTGAGCTTCCGCTCGATATGGATTGGGAGGATGAGTGGGGAAATGTGTCCGATGATGACTCTGATTCTTCTGATTCAGAGGCTGATTCAAATTCCGACCGCTCGGCTAGTGATGATGAAAATGTTCTTGAATCTGATGAAGAGCCACCAGTTTCTTCCGAGTTGCCTCATAACAACCGTTCGAGTCCGAAACGTGCTCGCTCTGCAAACGCGAGCGATGATGAAGCAGGTAATGGTGAACTAGAGGATATTGAGGATGATGATGTTGTATTCGATGGTGAAACACCACGCAACTCTAGTTCAGCGCGTCGTTCCACACCCAAGAAGCATCGCAAGAGGTCCAGAGACAGTGCGGCCGAAAAGCGTAAATCGAAAAGAAAAAGACAACGCATGAGAAGAAGAGCCTATGATTCTGGCTATCCGCAAGATAATCCAGAGGCGGAAGAGCGTGAACGCCTCCGCGAGTATTATTCAAACTCCACTGTTGCCATGAGCACAGCATGCCTCAGTCACAGTATTGCCGCCGTCCTGCGTCGGTCAAACTTGGACACTCTGTGGATGGCCATTATTGGTGTCACAAGTCAGTACTTGACGTCGTCAATCTCTGAGGAGCTTTACACTGATGCATTGGGATATTTCCAAGCTCAGGTTTCCTCCATTTCGCCCGACGATCCCGAAGATGAGGATGGTTCCCGTCTTCAAAATGTGGGTTATACATCCAGTTGCAAAGATACCACGACACATCGCGTCGTTCCCAATGTCGAGCTTCGATTAGATCTGCTGCGCCACTGGACCCTATACGATTCCCTTCTATACAGTTCCTACACTGTCACACGGTTAGCTGCTTGGCGACAAACAGGGAAGCGGAGATTGCTGGAGATGCTCGCAACTCTGGGTATCCCTCTACGAGAAAGTCAACAGCAATGGTGCTATATGAAGGAGAAGAACAAAGTTGCCCTCGAAAGACATCTGGAAATTGCCATAAAGCGCTTCGACCTCGGAGAGGCCATTCAATATGACAGCTTTGTTCGCACCATGCCGGGTTATAGGGGCTACATTTCAGCCGCTGACTTTGTACATAGCGTTACAGCATTGCTTGAGTTTGATGACTCGAATCCGGGCGATCGAAACGGGAGCGCGTCTGCGTCACTGTTGGACAGGTTCTGGAGGGCATACGATGCGCTTGATTCGAAACGGACGAATCTCCTTGAAGGCGGGTTGGAAATGGCTATTTCTGCTCAAAAGTTGACGGCAGACATTGGAAGTGACGTGATTGAAAGACGAAAGTTTGTGCCAAGTGGTCCTTTCAGATACGTTTTTCTCAGAGATCAGCAGTGCAAAGAGTTTCTTGCCCATCCTCTACTGCTTAGAAGATTGGCGCTTTTCCTCGCTAATGCCCTTCTTCGACAGGGTGCAAAGGATAAGCCGTTCATTGTCTTGGCGCCGGACACTGTCAGAGGCGTGTGGGTTGCCGTAGCTGCGACAAATTCTAGTCAACGTAATGACTTTGGTCATCGATTTCAGAAGGCAGCCGATAGGAACGGTAGTCAAGTTACATACGACGGTTTTGATTCTTCAGTATGTGAGATTCAGGATGGACAAGAAATTGAGTTTGTGCGATTCCTTCATGATGTGATGAGATAGCTGTGAATGTAAAGTTTTGTTTGTACTATTTAGTTGGCCATATATATTTACATTGTGCAAAACTGTCAATCGCTTTCATCCGCAGAATCCTCTGATTGTATATCATCACCACTATCATCATCGCCCTCTGATGATTCGTCATCTTCCGATTCACTGTCCTTATCCCAATCTTTAGGCTTCTTTGACTTTGATGTCACGAAATCATCCTTGAGCCATTTCGCTTCGACACCAGAAGCGGGCGCTTTTTCATCGGCAGAATCGCCTGCGTTGTCATCATCTCCTGCAATGGGTTCATCTTGATCCTTGCTTACACCAGCTCGGATCATATCCATGAAGCTTTCACGACTCAGTGCTGGTCCCCGTTTCGACTTTGAATTTGCTTCGTCAACGGCAGTCTTGCGCGCCTTTGAGACAGCGTTAAAAAGAGCGACTGCACCTTTAGTCGCCGTGGCAAGCAGTTCCTTCTCCAGGGCGGCATTAGTTGCAGCATCAGGGATCACCCTTGCATTGCTTTGAAATTTGATTTTTGCCTTCTTCGCCTCCCTACTCTTTCGTGTTTGTTCTCTCTCCGCAGATAGCTCCTCCTGCACTTGCTCGCTTTCGGCTAGAATCACTGGAGCGGCATCCGACCTTGGCCGTTTTCCTTTGGCTTGAGCACGTAAGTCGCTTGCTTTGGGCTTTACCAACCTGTTGAACACGGTACTAAGTGCCACGCCTGCACCCTCGCTAAGCACAACAGGCGCTTTGGTGTCCTTAGTAGCAGCAGCTCCATTGTCAACCTGACTTGGAACCATGACTCGACAAGTCGAATTGATGCGTACGAGTGAGTTTCGGAGATCTGGTCGGTCTGATAGAGTGGTGCTAACGCCGCCGCCTTCAACCACTCGAAGATAGATAAAAGGTTAGATTACAAACAAATAAAACTTACATTTTACCGCTTTTACTTTAATATTAGGAAAGATACGTGTCTTTCGGATTTTGCCTCTGTCTCAGACGTATCAAGAAATAATGCTACTGAGCTACTCTTCCGAGATTTCTAGACATGGTCATCGGAATCGAACGTAGGAAAGGGTTTCTAGAGATTTGTTGCGTGACCTTTGCGTAGTTTGTGATCTTCGAGTTTTATTGCGCCGGCACCTGGCAGCTTGGCAATGATCAAGTTCTCTCGCGGTTCCTCACGATTGCAACTCACGATTCTTTCGAGAAAAAGTTGTGAGAATACAATTATTTAAAAAATATTTCCTTTTCGAGATCAACAATTTAAATTGGATTTAGAATTAGGATTGGATCGGCCGTCGATCGATCGACCGGCGTCCTAACTAAAATTTTCAATCCGATGCACATTGTGAAGTCAACGATTTAGCCCTTCGCCCCATCGCGCTGCACAACCGTCCCCTCGAGAAATCCGTTCTCGTCAAATCAGACAAAATTCACGATGGTTTCCAAGCCTGAGTAAGTTGCCTGCACCTGATATAATTCCTTCGCGTATTCCGATTGCGATGTCATTTCCATTCTGTGCGGCTATTCACGGTCAACGAGCTCCTTATCACAAGTTCTAACATTTCACTCTGTTCCATCGATCCAAATCGCGTTCAATCCGTGTAGGCCCCCAGTGCCCGAAAGCATCTTGAAAAAGCGTCGTGCGGTCGAGAAAGTTGCTGGCGAGCGCAAATCTGCTGCAAAGGTAGCCCTTAAGGCCCGCCGTTCTGCCAAGAAGGAGGCCTTCAAGCGTGCGGAAAAATACGCTTCCGAGTATAAGCTGAAGGAGCGTGCCGTTATTGAAGCTAAGCGTGCTGCGAGAAAAGAGGGTAAATTCTACGTTCCGGAAGGCGCAAAGGTTGCATTTGTCATCCGTATTCGTGGTATCAATGCCATGCCGCCCAAGGAGAAGAAGATTCTCCGACTTCTCCGTTTGATCCAGATTCAAAACGGTGTCTTCGTCAGGCTCAACTACGCCACTATTCGTATGCTTCAGAGAATTGAGCCATACATCACCTATGGTTATCCCAACTTGAAGAGCGTAAAGGAGCTCATCTACAAGAGAGGTTTTGGAAAGGTTGGCAAGCGTGGTGCCTGGGACCGTGTTCCCTTGTCTGACAATAGAATTATTGAGCAAGCCCTTGGAAAGTACAACATCATCTGTATGGAGGATCTCATCCATGAAATTTTCACTTGCGGCCCACACTTCAAGGAGGCCAACAACTTCTTGTGGCCTTTCCAACTGTCTTCACCGAAGGGAGGCTACTCCAAGAAGTCTAAGTTGATTCACTTCACAGAGGGTGGTGATGCTGGTAACAGAGAGGACCTCATCAACCCTCTGATCCGACGCATGAACTAACTGGTATCAGTAAAGCAATTGGGCTATAGAAGCTTTCATGTGTTTTATATTCAACCTGCTTGAAGGTGATAAATGGGGAGCATTGTAATGATCATCAGCTGATATCAAGTCGACGTAGCTTTTAGGTGCAGCTCTTGAAGGCATCTATACTCCCCCTCAGGCTCTATGAAAGTAGCTGAACAGGTGATATCGCGTAAAGCAATCTTCACGACTTTGTGACAACTGAGCGGACTCACCCAGTAAGAAAGGACGTCACTCGGCGATTAGAGGGTTACCGCATCCAGAATGGCCCAGATCTTATCAAAAATTACAAAACCGAAGAAATGGTAGAATCACCTGAACTTCCGGGATGACGAATGGACGAGTCAGTCGACAGTAGCGAACATAATGCCGGGTCGCAACCCAGCGACGTCCATCCTGCCTCTCACCCCTTTTTCACTTGTTTGTACAATTCTATCACTGCTACTATCAATATTGATCGCGAAATATGACGTTCGAATTGGAGAGCCATACTGGTTCTCAACCACACCACGCCGAGGTGCTAGTATAATTGGCGAAGATGAGATGAACCTCCACAATTTACTAGCGAATGTAGCAGATGCCCTTGACGAGGCAAATGTCACGTATTGGTTGGTTCCAGGGCTTGGTCTGCTTCCTCCGTCAAAGTCGGAAAACAACGAAATTGGGAAGTTTAGTGTCTGGCACGAGGGGGCCGACATTGCTGTCTACCAAACAGATCTACTTGCAATTATAGCTGCACAGTCTGAAATGCAGAGATACGGCATAGTTGCAGTGGAATCGTACTTTGGTCTTCGATTATTCTCACTCTCCGGGAATGCAGATGATCGCTACGACTTTCGAACCCCATTCATTGATATGATGTACTTCAAGGAGGAAGCGGGAAATATGGTTAGTTACTGCTGTGATTGTGCACCGATCAGCATTGGTCCATGTACAAAGAAGACATGTGGTTGCATGTTTTGCGTTGCAGATGCTCAAGATGTGTTCCCGCTTACGTATGTGAATATTGAAAATGTACGGAGAAAGTTACCGGCTCCTCATAACTCAAATACCTTGCTACTACATCCGGACACAGAAAACATCCACCCGCTCGTATTCGATTGATGTTCTCGGGATGAATGCTCACCGTCAATTAATTTCACCCCGGATCTGTGCGCGGCGTTGCATCTAACGAGTAGGTTTCATCTTGATAAGTTTGAGTATAACCTTGGGATCGAGATGATCAATGTCGCCATCATCAATCTGCTCATCCACAATGAGACACAAATTGGCATAATTTTGCAGCAGCCTTCGTTCCGCGGACACCCTTGTCTCGCCCTGTTTATTCTCGGGAATTTTGCACGCACTTCGTATGCTGAGAGCCATGGACTTGGCTAGTTCCAGCAAGAGGATTGCATCATGCTCTTCCACGCCTGATACAAGCAAGACAACGTCGCCAATCAACTTGTAAACGATCTGAACCTCGTTGATGGTTGCTACTTGTTCGGGGTTGTCTTCCTTGAGCAAGGCCCAATCTGAAGCGGTAGCATCACGCAACTTCTTTAGCCACTCAGCTTGTTGCTGTTCAGTGTGTAATTCATGCCCATAGTAGCGAGAAAAAATGACGCCACCGGCATCGTACGATACGATTACAACAGATACAATCATGGCTCAATGAACGGGGGGAATTGGGAATGTTGAGGTACAACCAAAGTCACTTTGAAAGCAGTGGCTGGCGTCAGCAGGATGATGCAACAGATAGTACAGAGTTGTATATGCTGAAGACAGCAACACAGAAAAAAATTGTAAAAATCAGTGTGTTTCGCGTGCTCGGAGGAGGATCTCCGAAACTACATCCGGACAACAGGCTCGAAGTCTTAACAACACATCACCTTCACGGGATTTGTGTTTCCTGCGACATTCTCTAACCATTCCTTCATGCAATTGGCCTCCACTCGAGGATGAAGGCATAGTATATCGTCTTGCTTCGACTACCTAATAGTTTCTGAACCCCAGGAACAGCCATTCGGTTTTAAAACTTAATAGAACTTGCTCGACTCGCAAGTTGAACATCCGTAACACCTAGTATACCAAAACGGCATACCAGTGGCAAAAATGCCTCTCGCAGTGGTTGCATCATGTAACTTGAACCAATGGGCAATGGATTTTCAAGGCAATCTCCATCGCATTCGAAGCTCAATTGCAAAAGCCAAAAACAGCTTTGCGCGGTATAGGATTGGTCCCGAGCTCGAAACTTCAGGGTATGGATGCGAAGACCACTTTCATGAACTAGATACATTTTACCATTCCTGGGAAATTATATCGGAACTGATCAAATCAGGAGATTCAAACGACATTCTCCTCGACATCGGTGCTCCAGTTATGCATCATGGAGTTTCCTATAACTGTCGTATACTTATCCTCAATGGAAATGTATTGATGATTAGACCGAAGATGGACCTTGCAGATGATGGAAACTATCGAGAAGCTCGCTGGTTTCGTGCATGGAGTCGTTCCCGACCAGTGGAGCAGTTCATCATTCCTGATTTTGTTCGACAAGTCTCTACTTCAGGTGCAATGTACTGCCCAATTGGTCCAGCAATTTTAGAATTTGCGGATGGCATCACCGTTGGTTGTGAAACTTGTGAAGAGCTGTGGACTCCGCGCGCACCAAATGTAGATCTCTGTCTTGAAGGAGTGGACATAGTTGGCAATGGAAGTGCATCCCATCATGTGCTTAGAAAGCTACATTCAAGGGTTGAATTGCTCCAATCTGCAACCAGCAAAGGAGGTGGAATTTATGTGTATGCTAATCAAATTGGATGCGATGGTGGCCGTTTGTATTATGATGGTTCTGCTTTGATAGCTCTCAATGGTGACATTCTCAAACAGGCAACTCAGTTCACAGTTGCAACGGAGGCAGAAGTGATTACAGCTGTGGTGGATATCGACGATGTGCGAAGCTACAGAAATGGAAAAACTTCAAGAGGGGTTCAAGCAGCCACTTCCTCATCTGAGAATCCCCTTCATCGTATCCGTGTCAATGATCAATTTTCCATCTGTGTGCCCAGGGACCAAGTCAACCGGTTGCAACCGACAGCGCCATTACCAGAGGTGTATCATTGCAACCCACAGGAAGAAATTGCTCGGGGCCCAGCTTGTTGGCTTTGGGATTATGTAAGGCGTTCAGGGATGAATGGCTTCTTTCTACCATTAAGCGGAGGAGCTGACTCTTCTTCTACAGCTGCCATTGTTGGAAGTATGTGTCAAATGCTTGTGGAAGAGGCCTGTCGTGAAGATTGTGAGGATCGTCTACTAGACGACATCCGAAGAGTTGCTGGAGAAGATGAGCAGTTTATTCCTCGAAATTCCAGGGAACTTGCCAATCGAATTTTTCATACGATGTATATGGGAAGCAAGGAGGCATCCTCCAAAGAAACCAGAGATAGAGCAGCAAAGCTCGCCGATGAAATTGGAGCCAATCATATGAACATTGATATACATGGGGTTGTTGAAGCGATTCTCCAAGTGTTTGCGACTGTATTTGGCGGTGACAAGCGCCCAAAGTTTAAGACTCATGGGGGTTCAAGTGTTGAAAATTTAGCTCTACAGAATATTCAAGCACGCACGCGAATGGTGCTTGGGTATCTATTTGCACAACTTACTCTCTGGGCTAAGGGGAGGTCTGGATCGTTACTGGTGTTGGGATCTGCTAATGTTGATGAAGGCTTACGAGGTTATTTGACAAAATATGACTGCAGCTCGGCAGATATCAATCCAATAGGAGGGATCTCGAAAGCTGATTTGCGGTCATTCCTGAGATGGGCGGCAGACAAAACAGATGGATTGGGGTACTTATCGCTCATGGACGTTGTTGAGGCAGTTCCAACAGCTGAGCTAGAGCCCCTCACCGAGGAGTATACGCAAACAGACGAAGATGATATGGGAATGACGTATGAAGAATTGTCGTGGTACGGGAGGTTACGAAAGCTACAGCGATGTGGACCTGTTGCCATGTACAATAAGCTGAAATATACTTGGAACAATCTGAATAGCATCGAGGTGGCTCAAAAGGTGAAGTTTTTCTTTCGTATGTACTCAATTAATCGACACAAACTAACGACATTGACGCCGTCATATCATGCCGAGAACTATTCTCCAGAAGACAATCGATTTGATTTGAGACAGTTCTTGTACAACGCTAGGTGGAGTTGGCAGTTCAGCAAGATCGATGAACAAGTTGAGCTTGATATCGACGAGTAAAATCCAAGGCATTCATTATAAGGAACAAAATGTGCTGTTGTAGTTTTGGCATGGCAGCAGAGCCGAACATGTATCATGTTCGCAATCTCGTTGTTGCGATAAGCAGTTTCATCGAAAAGTAGATAAAGCTCTCTTGGTTCTCATTATAGAGGTTAACTGTGGACGAGCTCCGAGAAGGCAGCGATGCGTGACGGAGTGGCTGGGCGCGTCGTATCATATATTTTAACAAATTGGACCACTTCAGGCAAGGCACAACCTCAAAAATGTGGAAATATGTTGCTCTTCATCAGCGCTCACTTGAACCATTTCTATTCAACTTGATTACTGGCGATAGTTCGCCGGTACCCGACGCGTTCGAAACACTGACTGCCATAGATCATTCTTAATTCATTTACCAAGACGATCTAATCCGCACCACGCTGTGGACGCTTTGGAATGTGGACATGAGTCAATCTAATGCGGCTTCTTTGCAGAATGCCGCACGTGCCAAGCCAGCTCCGAAGAGTGCATCCAACGACAGTCTGCAACGTCATCATGCGACGTCCGGGTTGTACGCCCCAACCGTCCCAGAAGTCATCACTCCTCCAGAAAATTTCGCATTGGTAGAGTCTGGACTGTTTCGTTCCAGCCTACCAGACATTGGTAACTTTTCCTTTATTCGCACGCTAAACCTCAAGCATGTGATTATTCTCTCCGCCGAGCGACCTGTGCGCAGCGTTGCTGCACTATTCGAAAAGCATAATATTCAAGTATCGCACACCGGTCTACATGCGTGGACTTCCGAGTCATCATGGAAGCCCATATCCGAGGAAGTAGTCAAACAGTCGATGGAGATTATTTTGCACCGCGATAACCACCCCATGCTCGTGTGCGATGTGGGCGGTATGCATTTGGTCGGCATGGTCATTGGTTGTCTCAGGAGATTGCAAAACTGGAATCTCAATTCGGTCATCAATGAATATCGAAGCTTTGCTGGTGTCAAGACTCGCTACGTCAACGAGCAGTTCATAGAATTGTTTGACATCGATCTCGTCACCATCCCTGATCAGCAGCCGTTGTGGTTTGTCGAGCAGATGGAATTGGATAGAAAAGAAGCAGAAGAGTATTCACAGCTGATCAAGGATGGTCGAGTGGATTCATCAGGCACATTGCAGGAAGCCAACAAGGCTCCGCGTTACATTACATATTACTACAGCTCAGCCAGTCCACTCAACTCACAGGTGGGTGGTAAGACGCCGCGCATCCAGACGCTCTAATCCACTCTAGTTTTTCTGTATAATAAAATTTTGGCAGTTCGCGTCACACGACTCAGCTTTGCCTACCGCCCCGCATTAATCCAGTTGTTGTTGCCATGAAGATTTTGTCAGGTCCCGAGGGTGATGGCCTACTGACCAATGCAGAAGTGCTGGCCTGGTTGAAGGAGAAGAAGTTTGATATTGCTAAACGTGATGTCCCTGCAGATGATATCAGACCATGTGCTGCAGTTGGAGTTCTAGCCCGTGATCTTCGTCAATATCTAGAATCGTCACCATCAGGTTTGTTTATACGCAAATCTTGTAACTGTTTCAACCAAAGTACTGTTTTCTGACCACCACTTTTATAGGGCTGCAGAAAGTTGAATCAACGAAGAAACTGTTCGCTGCGTTGGAAAAGTTTAAGCTTACTCCTCCAGAACTTATTATGATTGCCAATATTCGCCCAGATGCGTATGCTCATCTAACGCCGCTTATTGTGGATGCACATTCACGTTTCGATGAAGATCAACTCGTTGTAAGTTGTGGAACCAACGCCACTTTAATTTCCACATTCGCCACATTGATGTCACTTGATGACTAACCAAGATCCCCTATGCTGCATTTGCTAGGAGATATTACAAATTGTAAAGACAACATTGGAGAAGAGGAAAAAGGATGTATCCAATGACGAAGACAAGGAAGAAGAGTCTGGCGTAGATGCAAGTACTGACAACCTCGCGCAGGCAAGTATTCAGGATGATGAGATAATGTCGACCGCTTTACCGACCATGCCTGAAGCTGCATTATCGGAAACTATACCTCAGCAGTCTACATTGCTGGCAAACCTTCCTCCCGCAGATACAGATGGAGATCAGAGTGAGAACCCAAATTCGTCGCCGGCTGCACCACTATAGCGTGATATCGATTTTGATGATGGAGACTCTTCACTTAATTGTGAGGACCGTAAAGCTTCGAACAGGACAATGAAGATAAGATTTGGTAGCATAACTTTTAGAGAGTTGTACATTAAAACGAGCCAAAGAGCACCTTGATAAGTGAAGGCAGCAGGGCTGATTCTGTTCTAGTTAGATGAACGCATCGATGCTAAAATAAGCAAGTCTAATACTTTGCAACTTTTCGAAGCTCCCGTGTTTTTGTTGCAGGGCACTCCATTTCCTGCCAATTAGCAGGAATCATCGGGACGCCACTTCTGCTCTTCGCGTAAATGACACCAAGTTCATTTTTGGCGGTAGTTAAAAAGTAGGAATGCCGATCACCAAGACTGAGCACTTCTGCGAGAACAACATCACCAGGCGAGAAGCACTTGTAGATCTCCACTTTATCAATTTCGGTTCTTCGAACATCTTGTTGTCTGATGGTGCCTTTGAACAATTCTTTCAAAGGCCTGCCGTCGACGACGAGTATTTCAACATGAGCTGCGCGAGGAGTCACTGTTGTCACTTTTGTCGTAACACGCGATCCGATTTCAGGAAGCGGTGGAGCCCCCTCGGAGTATTTGACAGAGGCTACCCGGAGTGTTGGTTTAGCCTTTGCAACGTTCGCTTTGTCTTCTACCAATCGGCCTACCAGTGTAGCACGCAGGCGTCCGTTCTCCTCGCAAACTCCATGGCCTGCTTGATGTGTTTCAGAATCTCCCACCTGTTCCCCTGGAGTTACAAAGTTCTCTTTGGCCATTTGAAAGTGAGCAAATGAGGTTACGGCATACAAGTCTGGTGGGATTACGACCAACTCGTCACCGCGCGACACGTCAAATCCCATGCGTACTGAATGAAATTTTGCAATTTTTGGGATCTAGGAAAAGAGATCGGAACCGTGTCGATTGAAACATCAGCGGCTCCACAGAAAGATTCCTGTGAGCGGAAATGAGAAGAGATTGCTATGATGAACCCCCCTCCAAGAGAAGGAAACAAATTGCAGGACAACCTCATGATCTCTCTCCATTCAGAGGCAGTATAGCTCCAGAAGCACCACGATATGAGTTCGAACAACTGGTTGCAGAGAGTGAAGAGCTAAAACAGTTTTCAAAGAGGAATGAGAATGGCTCAATTCGATTAGATTTCTCATGTCGCAAAACGACAGCAGCTCTGACCAGAGCTATTCTGAAGCAACATTTCAATCTGCGTCTGTCGTTAAGCGAGGGACAGCTTGTTCCGACAGTACCAAACCGCGTGCAGTACCTGCAATGGGCATCGTCGTTGTTGTGCGAACAAACTGCGCAATCAAACGTGGTTATGGTTGACATAGGAACAGGTCCCAGTTGCATATACGCCATGCTTGGTAGTCGCTTGTTTCCCAAATGGACATTCATTGCAACAGATACAGATCCAGACGCGGTGCAATCAGCACGCCGAAACTGTACTGAAAATCAACTGCGATGCATTCGGGTGTTACAAATGGAGCAAGATGGTGATCTATTATCGGCGGAAATACAGGCAGCTCGGCCCTCTTTGACGGTCTGTAACCCGCCTTTTCATGCACAAGTTCCGGTAAAAGAAAATCGAGCGGGCACAGCAGCGCAGCTCGCGACGGTAGGAGGTGAAAAGGCGTTGATTCAGAAACTGGCGATGGAATCCATGAGATGTGTGAGTGTAGAATGGTTTACGAGTTTAGTAGGGCGAAAAGTGGATATATCAGGTATAGTATCATTTCTACGGTCAGATGCAGTACGCGCCTTACATGTCAAGACTGTTGAGCTTTCACCAGGGGGCAGAACTACACGGTGGGCGGTTGCATGGTCTTTCGGAGCTGCAACATCCACAGCCAGTTTGATAAGGGATGATAACACCAAATGGAGATGGACTGTGGCTATTAGACCTGGAAGAGCGTTTGGAAATCAGCTTGAGGATTGCGATATTATAAGCACCATTGGTTTCGTAATGCAGAAATGGGAATGGACAAAAGAAGGCAACAACGCTCAATCGCAGAAAAATGGCGTTGTGATGCGGGGACCGGACGGAGATCAGCTTTGGAAGACAAAAGTACAATTCGTGGTTGTATCCAAGCCCGAATACGGAGAGTTTCAGGTCATAGCCAAAGTGGTACAACGTGGCATCATGCAAGCCAGTATGTTTGCCGATCTTGGGAAACGACTGACCGATGCTGTCGTACCATTTCTTGACGACGCAACATGATAATACAAGTGAACACGTTGAATGTGCCAATTCACTTTGCAATTTTGTACGCGACAGCGATCAAGGCGACGACAATAGCGATAACGAGTGCTCGTTTCACGAAATCAACAGGTGCACTTATTGCACCGTTCAGTTTGGCAACATTTGTGGGTGTTTGCGGCATATTAATTGATGTAATTCGCCCGAAACGCTCCACTTGTTCGACTGAATGCGCAGCAAGATCAGTATCGTCCCACGACATTAGTTCTACAATTCGATTCGTCACGTCCGACACGTCCTCATCGATTGTTATATAGTCTGTGAGCGGGATGCATTCACCGCGAGTGCTGTCATCGGTTGGCGTAGCTACGACACGCACTGGTAATGGGCGAGAGTCATTTTGAGAGGTCGCTTTTTCAGCGCCATCTTCATCTGCATCGAGCTCTTGCACAATTGCAAGCCGAGCTCGGAACGATATATTAGCATCTTCCCGCAATGCTGCCAATGTTTGACCCAGCGTAGCATCATATGGAAGCAGAGTAAGCAGATGCATATCACCTGTGAGTTGCACATAATTTTGTGATGTGCTGTGGTCTAGATCAAGTGGAAGACCGAATGGCAAATGCATGGTACATGCATGTGGTTGCTGTGTATCACCGTTTGCCACAATTTCCGATTGGTCATCGAGCACATCCTTCAGCAAAGCGTTATCGGCTTCGGTTAGTACGCAGGTAGAGCTGTCAAATCGCAACGTGGATTGAGCAATCATCTTTTGCAACATGGAAGCATAGTCGGACGAGGCGGATGAAGACTCTGCAGAGGCGAGTACGGTAGAGATGGAGAGCACACAGCGAACGACACGGAGACTTTGAGCGAGAGTGGGTTGCGAACGAAGATCTGCCGATCTAGACGTTGTACCGGAAAACTGTTTGAGAACGTAACGACGCGATGACGCGGGGTACATGCAAATCGCATCGGAATATTGCTCCAGCTTGGAGGCGATTTGGGTGCAGATAGAAACAGCTTCAGAGTTGTTGAGCGTTGTATACACGCCCAGTACTCGGGCTGGTGGCGGCAACATGGGCTGCAATTGCAGCGCGTGTTGCATCGACCATGTGGAGTGTGCGCTTCTCGGCGGACATGGCGGTGTGGGTACAGCAGCGAGAATCTGCGCAGCGGTTGTAGTCGTGAGCGGCAGTCCGAGCAGGAGACCTGTTTTAGGTGTGGGTGGAAGATTTGAAAGCAGTGCTTGATCGATCTGATATTTGCGAGCCATGACGGCGGTTCAAGTAATCGATCTACAGTGCTGAGCAAGATGATACGCCGAAAAATTGAAAAATGCCAATGATCTCTCAACGAGCTCTTATGATTACACACACGCACAGCAAGCATACACATACCAGCTGCGACTGGCCACACAGCAGCAACATCATTCCTTGCCCACCTAAACTTCCACCCGCAAAATGTTGAGCGCATTCCTCCCAACACACGCCATTTCCCTCGCCAATCCACACTCCTTCCTCCCATGCAAATCAGCACATCAACGACCGGCGGTGTGCTGCGCACGTCGTGCGCGCATGCCGCTCATGACAGCTGAACCGCCAGTGCCCGACGACGACTCCAATGCGCAGGACAGCGAATGGGCGTTGGGACCTGACGCGGCCGACTCGCAGGTGCATTTAGACATGAATCTCCTGCGTGATCGCATAAAAGAATTGGACGATTCCTCGTCGCCAGCAGTGCCCAATTCGCCGACACAAGTTGTAGACATATCCATTGCATTGCAGAACGACACACATCTCGCAGAGGTGGATGCAGACTTTTTGGAAAACTTTGACAACGTCTCCTCTCTATGGGTCATTCTATTCACCGCCACTGCTGACGGCTCCGAGGGCGTGTACAGTCTCACTGTTGGCGACGAGAACATCGTTCTGGCCTTTCAACAACGATCCGAGGCGCAGCGGTACGCGCTCTGTCTCGAGGCACAGGATTTCCCCGTGCCACAAGTGTGCGAACTGGACACGGATGAACTGCGCCAGTTCTGTGAAGAAGCAGGTTTTCGACTCGGCTTTGTGCCGTCTGGTAGTTTGATTTCGCCGCCAGATGAAAGCGCCATCGATGATATTGACAAGTGGCGCGGAGAGAACGATACCAAAGCGCGTGATGGTACCGTCGGCATGTCGGAGGAGGACATTGATATCATGAAGAAGAGATTGGATAATCTGTTCGGACAATAAGTGAATGGATGGTTCGCATCGTTGGTCTATATTTACAATGTGATCAGACCGTACATGTATCGTCGTTTTACTCTGCGCTGTGGCTCCGTCATCGATCGGTGATGAAAGCTTCACGATTTGTACATACTAGCGCACATGGCTTAGATTTTCTCTGTGCCCACGACGATAGCACTGTGCTCAGCTAGCAGTTGTTGCGCTTCTGAGCGACCACTCAATAAAAATTTGTCAACCCACAAATCACTATCAGCTATCTAATCCAACTGCTTCAGCTTTGATTGCAGTGCTTTCACAATGTCGATCTTCTGCGAAAGATTCAAACCCAACTTCAATGCGTATTCCTGCGGGTCAATCTCACCCTTCTCCGCCGCGTTCACCAGCGCCACGTCTGCTTCCGTCAGCCGCATCAACTCCTCAATTTGCACGTGATGCAATCGCACCACGCTGCGCAAGTTGCTCTTATCCGATGTTGGCGAATCACTCCGTCTATCGTCCTCAATTGAACCCTGACCAGCTGAGTTACTACTGTCATCATCAGCTGTTACTACATCATTTCCACTAGAAACCACCCCATCATCGTCGACAGGCTCATGACGAGAGATAGACACTGCACCAAGACGCTGTCGCACCTCACTTGTCATATGCTTTCCCAGATCATCACAACTTGGAAAGAGTATATCGTCATCAACCAATTCGTCCTTTCGGTTTGTCCAGTAGTGTTTCATGGCAGATTGCGCGACATTACTGCTGGAATTCCCAGTCTTCAGAGGCGTTGCCGACCGTTTTGAAGAAAAAACTCCACCTCCTGCTCGCTCTGTTCCATCTGACGGTAGCGCAGATTCAGAACGTTTCTTGCGAGGTGAGCCGGCCTTATTTTCTCGCATTTTCTGTCGGGTTTTCATCGCAGACGCTGCAGCCGGTGTTGGTTTTTCATCCTTCTTTCTGCCGCCTCTTGAATGAGAACGAGTAAGTTCTTTTGACTTTGGCTTTGCAGGTGTTACTAGAGAAATTTCCTCACAGGATGAACTGTCTGTTGCCACATTGTTCGGTGGGGTTTTCTCCTGCGCCGCACCTTTTGAACCGGCCACCGTATCACTCTTGCTCTGCACTCCGCCACCAGCTGACGGTCGTGGTGGAATTTGGCTGGGCGTTCGTGAATTTCGTCGCCTCAATAGACGTGATTCCCTCCCCTTCACCGCACTTTGTGGTTCTTGTGTGGCGTTTCCAGGCATCGGTGTCGATGCTTCTGCATCGCCTTGTGCCCTTGATCTAGAGAACGCACGTCTCCCAGATGCCAACCGAGAAGAAACACGAGTTACACTAGCCAAATTTTCCTCCGAATCTCTGGGCCTGTCAGGCATCCGTTCATTATCAGGAGAAACAGATGGTTTTTGCTCCCTACCCTGAAGTTCCTGATCAGCATCTTCAACGTTTACCGCCGAAACTTTCTTCACTGGCGTAGACATAGACGCATTACGACCAGCACGCAGTCCAATTCCATGACTGAATGTTGCTCGTCGCCCACCGAATAACTTAGTACCGCTCGTATCCACTGCATTGCTTTTGACTGCCTTGATCTCCTTGACACGGTCTGAATAGCGCAATGTATTCAGTGTGTGTTCAACATTGCTAGAGGCTGGTGAAATATTTGCAATCATGACAGTACGACAATTCTTGCCAATGAAAGATGCCTTGAGCACCTGGGTGAGTTTGCTTCCGCGGAATGGCGTATGGTCCTTCCTCTTATCCATGGCGCGAATGCATTCCTTCAATGCAAGCAGACTCTTGTTTATTTCAGCACCTTCCATACGTGTCTGACGGGTGGAACTGGCGGTGTCGCTTCCACGTTCGCTGCCAGCCAAGTCAATAAAGCAAAGACGGCCGATTTCAGCGCCGCGCGGGGGCTGCGACTCGGCGTTGTTACGACCACTGCCTTTGAGCAGACTTTTGCGCATCGCTGTTGACGCATCGGTTGGTACAGTTTCACTTGGTGGATGACGAAGTTCAATTTGGAATATAGCATGCGAGCGACTGGAATCATCATTTGCACCTGTGACACCCGTTGATCGTGCAGCACTACCCTTTTCAATAAACGCAAGTACTTCCTCTTCTACTTCACAGTGTTCCTCTGTGAGGCCTACAATCTGTACCTCGTTGTTCGAGTCTTCGCGACATTCCAGTTTGTTCTGGCGGTTTAACAAGTCCTGTAGCTTGGACGCGTATATTTCATAGAAGGAAATCCAGACCTGTGTCGGATCCGGCGGTTCAAAATCATCAATGCCATCAGCTTCTGCCTGCATCCACTGCTCCCTCTCAATATTTCGGATGCGATCAAAAACATCTCTAACAGCCAGTGTGTACAAGCCTGGATTTTCAGCACCATCACCGGCCATTGTGAACGTCTTACCAGCACCTGTTTGGCCATACGCGAAGCAAGTTGACCGACCGCCTTCGAAAAGAGCGTCCACGAGCGGACGGGCGGTTCCGTCATAAACGGCGGAGTTGCTAGCATTCTCACCGAATACACGGTCAAATGTGAAAGCGTGTGTGTCCACGTATTTAGTGAGGTCCACTCGCTCCTTGAGTTCATGGACGAAAAGCGAGTTGTCAGGCGATTGAACGGTAACAATGTCTCGATTGGAGGACGCAAGCTCCTTTGTTGACAACGGTCGTTTACGGACACAGACTTTGACGCGGGCTAGATAGGGGGATTGGGGCGCCGTGCGGGGGGAGTTTGAACGGTCACGCACGGAGGTCATAGACATTGAGAGTGAAGAATTGCGAGGAACACGGTGGTTTCGACGACCGGTATCGGAAGTGCCTGAGAGGGATATGGTGTCGTCTGCGGGCTCTGTAAAGTGAGAGTTGCGGTCAAGTTGTTCAAGTATATGGCGGTCTTGGGTTGGGTCCATAGGCATTGGACGATTGAAGGAACGTGAACGCTGCACAGCACGTGGAGAGCGAGAGCGGGAATGTGCGTTGACCACGTGTGGAGGGAGGGAACTTGCACGACGTAAGTCAGCAATGAGATCTAGTAGTCGTTTACGATCGGAAGGAGCGTCAACACCGAGTGCATCCAGGTCGGACGGTGAGAGGTGCAGGAAGGCATTACGAGAAACAAGGGCGGCGGTGAAGCGCGGTGCAAATCGCGACAGCCCTGCATGTCGAAGCCAGGCTGTGACCTGGGCGTCGGCCATAGTGGAATGGGGATGCTCTTTTTGCGGGGTGGAGGATGGATTGGGAAGGAAGTAGCTTGTCTCTCCAGTGAGATATGAACGTTTGCCAAAGCAGTGGCTTTAGCGGACCAGCCATGCGTGGCACAACTGTGGTGTGTTCAACACTGTTTTTAGTCGTCTGTGGCGCATTTCCAAAAGTGTGATTTTGAATTTGAAAAAGTGAACATTGCGCGATGCAAACTTGTAACAACTTTCACTGTCCAACTTCAAAAACGGCGCCACAGTACGGCTTCTGTCCCCATACACGTGTTCACTCCCGTACACTGGTACAACAACAGTTCAACTCGAGCTCTGCCAGCTCGGTAAAGGAAACAAGTGGTGACGCGACGGGTAGTAGTTTCTCACGCGCTTCCAGCAACCCAACGGGTTGAAAATGTCGCAGTCCGATGATTCGTCATCCCAATACATCGCGTCAAACTCGTTCTACTCGACGTTTGACGGCCATCTTCCTGCATATCTGCACAAATTAATATCCTCAACTGAATCACCGATAATCTACCTGGCAGGTGATAGCACGCTCGACAACAAGTACTGGCTACCACCTGAAACAGCATCACCACCCGGAGAGCCATATAGCACGCTACTTCGCCCACCCAAATGTCGTCGCGACGTAGCCTACTGGCTCAACACTGTGTATCCAGAATTCACCACGGTGAACTGTGCAATTGAAGCCACGACGCTGCGCTCGCGACGAAAGCGGTTGTTGGCGCAGGATAAGGTCATCCAAGAGCGCATATCGAGTCGCGATGTGCTCGTCGTTTCTGTGGGTGGGAATGACATCGGATTGGCACCGACGCCCATGTTGATACTTTCCATACTGCTCGCTTTGATTTCGAACGGCCGATTCGGAATGGGCCGCTTGCAAACACTGTTCGGTGAGCAGATACAGCGCTATGCCACAAAACTGGTTGAGAGGAACAAGCCGCGTCTGATATTGATTTGCATGCTGTACTTTCCGCACATGGATCGGCGCGTACCGAGCTGGGCATCGTGGTCTTTGATGTGTCTTGGGTACAACGTTTGGCCAAGAAGATTGCAGCACGTAATAAAGGAGGTCTACAAACAGGGCACTTGCAAAGTGCAGATTGAAGGTTGTCAGGTGGTGCCGGTGGCGCTTTTCGATGCGTTGGATGCATCAGATAGCAATTTGTATGTGCAGAGAGTAGAGCCGTCAGAGGAGGGTGGCCGACATATTGCACAACATCTGAAGAGCGTTATACAACGTTCTCTGTAACATAATGTATATATATATCACAATAAATGCGGCCCAGTCTGCCCCAAACACATACATCATGTGCCACAATCTGATTGCAAATTTCCCGCTACTGCCCAATCAACTCACTTTCTGCCACTAATGCTCAGCTGACGTCCCATGTTTCATCTAGCTTGCCATTTCCACTCTGCCACAATCGCTCCCCACCGACACTCTCCACTCGAAAATGTCGACGCCACCTCCAACACCGGACCCGAGCCGACGATGTGGCATGTGTAGTTTATGCGGCTCGATGCCTCCCTGGGCACCCGAGAACGTAGCAAAAATGACTCCCGCTGCCCGTCAACATTTGGAGCAGTCCATGCGTGCAAAGCAATTGCTCTTCATCAAACAACGCGACGAGGCTGCCGCAAGTCGAGCCCAGCAAACTCTATTACACATCACTTTGGAAGAAGAACCAACAGAAGCACGCGACGACCTCGCTTCATCTCAGGATCAACAATCTCCAAGGAAACCGCGACCCACTAATTCGTCCGCAAGTACTGCTGCCGAGCAAAATCAGTCCGATGGTACAAGCAGTGAGAGTTCGGACTCAAATGTAGCATCTCGTACGACCGAAAAACCGTCTACAGCCGCTGAAACACCATCTATACAACCGTCACTTGCGCAGGGACAACCCCATACGTTAATTGCACCGCAGCGAGAATCGCCCGCTGAAGAAACACCCAACGCCACACCAGAATCGTCAGTTGATAGAACGAATCGTGATGATGCGCTACCAGAATCTGATATCGACTCCTTTCATACCGCTGATTCTGTTGATTTACCGACATCATCACTAGATCAGCAACTAAGATTCGCTTCAGCAGTAGATTTCGAATTTCTGCCCAATGTCCCAACCCAGAATGCACAGGAGCCAACGCCAAACCTCGAGCCTCATCTGAAATCCGAAATCATGTCTGATAGCAAGATGGAAGAAACAACTCATGATCAGCAAACACAAATACGCCAAACTGACCGCTCCAAGTCAGCACATTCGCCGTCCAACATGCAAACATCGGAACAAGCATCAGTATCGCAGCAAACAGAGTTGCAACCACATGCAACATCCGGGCCCCCAGCCGACAGCAAGCTGCCGCTTGCATCGATAACGACAACGTTTACAGAAGTTTCACTCGACGACGACAGCCCTTCGCCGCCACATCTAACTGTCGCAGCGGATGACGCATTGTACATTCCCACTGTGTCAATGTCCAGTGAAAGTCTGGAAGATTCGGTACACGCACGTCGAAAGCAACTGCGTCGACATATGTCGGCGCACCGGACAAACAGTTATGACGGTTTTCAGTATGCACCAACGACAAATGAAATTGCATCACCGGTTACTGAGGTCGCACTGGACCAGTCTGCAGCATCTGCACCAAAGTGTGAAGAGTGCGCCGCACTACGTGTTCGCATCGAGGAACTGGAACTGACGGTACAGGCACTTCGCTCCGCGCTGTCGGCACGAAACGTCGAACGCTCACCGGCGCGAACACCAACGAAGAAGAGCACGCGAAGCGATGTGAATCGTCTAATGCAGGAGTGCGAGTCATTACGTTTTACGGTTGATTTTTTGGTAAGTGGCTGTTTACGCTTCCAGACTTTTTGGTGGCGCGCCGAAATTATCGAGTGATGCGCTTTCTGCAAGTACTGACCGACATGAGTGTACATTGATTCGTTCTGATTGGAACTGCCCATCCCGCTGTGCCGCATGCTCTTGTTAGTATCAAAGACTGGAAACGTACGAGCGGTTGGAATCGGGCGATCAAGGCGAGATGCATTAAATCGTGCAATGGTGGCTGGCGGAGTCTAATCGTAAAATGAGGAGAGTTGCGGCGGTCGGAAAGATGTGCAATGGAGACAAGGATGTTCTCCGGTGGCGCCACATTGCTTGCATGGCCTCATTTTCGGCGTGAACATGTAGGTCCAACCGTTGCAGCGAGTGCATGTAACAACCTTTTCATCATTGCACACTTTGCAAGACGCGGCGCTGTTGGTCTGTGAGATTTGTCGGCGTACACGCCGAACGCGCGGCGATTTGATGTTCCCCGAGCTGGCGGGCATTGACATGGCGTGCTGCTGGGTGACATCGGAGGCATCGTGGTGGTGTGTGATTTGTTGACGCACATAATCTATCACATCTAGTCTATCATTTAGAGCGCGAATTTTGTTACTGACCACCAGCCCTGCATCGGAATATGGACAATGGCGACATCTGTGCGTGCGCTCGTAGCCTTTTTCATTGTCGCACTGGCGCACGCCGCAACAATTGCGTCGCTTGAGATGAGCATAGTAGCTAAATACAGTATAGCCAGTCGCAGGATCAATGTATGTAACATCGCCCTCTGCGTTACACACTTGATGCAATAATCCAATCTTGTCCCTTTCCTCCATTTCATTCCATCCCGGTCCATCCTTGATGCGCGATATCTTCTCCCTCTCAAAGTATTCCAGCGATTTGGCTTCCAGTTCCATCCTGTCCCATGCGTTTGATTTCAACGCGATGCCTTTCACGCTGCAGAATGCAAACAGTTCTAGCGTCGAAAAAGTTGCAATATCGTTGCCGAGCATGAACTGTCTCCATACTTTGACCGTTGCATCGGCGAAACTCTTCTCATCCTGCGATAGCATTCTTGTTTTCGCAACGTGCACATGCTTTCTGTGCTGCGCTGCTGAGCTTTTCGGATGCGCTTTCGCGCAGTGGAGCAATGCATTGTGTGTAGATGGGACTACCCATGCTGCCATGCATCGTTGGCAGTTTTCCATGTCGACGCGATGCATCGCTATCGACCTACACGTGATGCGAGGTCTTTCATGAGAGATAAACGCAATCTGATTTTCATCAAATAATTCTTATTTTCCGTTGAAAATGAACCATACGCGTTCACAATCTACATTGCTTGAGGGACACTAAACTTCATCTAAATTAAATCGTCTCCCATACCACTCCATCGGCATTCCACATCTCTCGTATCGAGATGGTGAATAAGCGGTAACCCCGTATAAGTCTACGTTAGCGAAAGAAAATTCCACAACGGCTGAAGATGAACAAATTGCAAAATGCATGCTTTCACGCATAACTTTTTGAGCCCACGTCGTCCCCGCCTTATCCGCCAAACCAAATACTATCCATCAATTGTCATCTCGCCAGTGAATCAGCTCGCCAATGTATTCTTGCATACTGGTCGCTCTGCCCGCTTCTGGGCTTCCGTCCTGCGAATATATGCCTCGCTCAAAGTTGCCCAACTGTACATTGGAGTTTTAAAGCGCCATCGAGACCAAAACTGGGTGGAAACAACATGGGAGAAAGAGCACTCAAAAGCAGGCGACGTAAGCATTTGTATCCTACACCTTTACATTTACGCACAATCTCGGCTAACGTTTTGTCTCTTTTTATATTAATGGTGTAGCGCATGGTAAAGTTGTGCACCGACATGAAGGTTGGTTGTTTTTCTTGCTCAAACCATCTACTTTTTCTCCGCTCTAACAAGTCAAGACACTCGCTAATTTGTATCTCATCATGTTCATAGGGTTTTTCTGTCAAAGCAGGTATGCTGTCATGGCCCGTCTTCCATGAACTCTATCCATGTTGGCATAAATACTTTTCTAACAACCCATTCATTCAATATCAAAAAATAGGGCAACTGTTATCAATGCAATCATTTGCACCAATAGTCATCAAAAAGAAGCTCAGTCTCCTCCAAGACAACATGCCACCAATGCCTCCAGCACAAGCTGAGCAAGTCATCAATGCCGAGCTTGAAAAGCTTGGAAAGTCAATTGCAATATTCAAATCGTTGGATTTGAAAAATGTGCTCGGCAGTGCAAGCATCGCACAAGTTCATCGCGGAGTATTACAAGAGGGCAATATCGATGTTGCAGTGAAGGTGCAGTTCCCGGACATGGAACGTTTAATGATGTCTGATTTAGCCAATTTTCGTGTACTTGCTGAAGTTTTGCAACGCACAGAACTGAAATTCGATCTGAGCGGACCTGTACAGGAGCTTGCCAAACAGGTGTCCATGGAGTTTGATTTTGAATCCGAGGCCAGAGGAATGACGGAAATTCGAGCTGCTTTATCCAATGTAAAGGGCGTCCAAATTCCAAGGGTTATTCCGGGTCTCGTTTCTCGACGTCTGCTGATCATGACATATTTGGACGGAGTACCGATGACAAAACTGGAGAGTAAGCTTGGTAAGCTTTACAACCCGCGAGTTGTCAGAACGCTTGGTCGTAGAGTGTTGAGAAAGTTGTCAGTTGCGTATGGCAAAATGATTTTGACGGATGGATTCTTCCAAGCGGATTGTATGTATATCGAACCAAATCGATGCTTTTTGTTTGAGCAGGTAACTATTTGCTGAAATTTGTGAAGCTGACATTTCTTTCAAACATTCTGCCCCGTGTAGGTCATCCTGGAAACATCCTGGTAATGAACTCGAAAGCAGATATTGGACTGCTAGATTTTGGTCAGACGAAGAGATTTTCGGAACAGAATCGACTGGGATTTGCTAAGCTGGTCGATGCAATGTCAAAGCGGAATAGCGATGAAATTAGCAGTTCTTTAAGAAACCTTGGCATTTTCATTGAGCACATCCCCCAGAAGCAATCCAAGCGCCTACGAGAATCGAAGCATCTGACACCGGAACAGAAGCTGATAGGTACAATGTTTGATACAGCAAAAGTGCCAGGAGTTTCCGAAGATCCGTTTTCAGAAACTAGTGCTCTTCGCTTCGGATCCGTGAGCTCATTTCCGAAGGAACTATTCTTCCTGCTTCGAACGATGCAGATTCTAAGGGGAATATGTAGCGCAACCTCGAATGCGGACTATTCAATTATAGATTCATGGGCACACCTGGCGAGGGCTGAGCTTCGAAAATCTCCGCAAGTCCAGCGAAACTTCGCCAGGCAAAAGTTTTAATGAAATGGTAGACTTATAGTGAGTGAGTCATATGATTCTCAGCACCCAGCTTTGTATTCTCCTTAAACGAGGGACGTGCACAACAATGTGCCCGTAGTAAACTGTCGCATCTCCAACGTGTTGACATTGCTGCAGCAGCAACTTTTAGTCATGTTGATCTACTAATGAAAGAAAACGATGCCCGATTTACAGCAAATATAATGTGTCAAGCGCACCGTGACCACGCATGAGCAGAAATGACACATGTGATTGCAGTGAGACACCAGCTCAGATCTCAACTCGTACTCTTCCGAAGACACCTCTTCAAACCCCATCGGACCAGTTCACCACCAGTTCATCATCGTCACAAACTTTCCGCACCGAAAATGTCACTCCCTTGTTTCACACTAAGCCACGCGCACCCGCTGTCATTTCGCGATGCAGGAAAACGCAGGAGCACGATTTGTCGCCGAACGCGCATGTCGGCAGCATCGCGCCCTCTACCAGAGACGACTCCAGTAGTCGGACCCGATGAATGGGATTTACGTCTTGGAAGCCCGTCAAAAATCAATCTATTCCTCCGAGTGGTCGGCAAACGATCTGATGGTAAGCGTGATATATCCCTCCAATTCCGCCACATGAATCGCGTCTTCTCAACGCTGCGCACATATCTAACGGATATCATCCCATGCGCCACCGTCGTGCAGGCTACCACGAGCTCGCGTCTCTGTTCCAAGCTATCAGCCTGCGGGACAATCTGTTCTTCTCCGTCAAGACGGAGGAGGACGAAAATCCGGAGCAGGATTCTCTCGAGTGCGATACGCCGGACGTGCCGACCGATTCGTCCAATCTAGTCATCAAGGCGCTGGACAAGTTTCGCGAGAAGACGGGCGTCGAGACGTATTTCAAGGTGCGTCTCGAGAAGAGAATTCCGCATGCAGCAGGTCTTGGAGGCGGCTCAGGTAACGCTGCAACGGCATTGTGGGCCGCAAATGAGCTGTCAGGTAAGCCGTGTACCATTGAGCAATTGGCGGAGTTTGGCGCTGAATTCGGTTCGGATATTTCTTTCTTCCTATCGTCCGGTACGGCGTACTGCACTGGACGAGGGGAGATATTGGAATATCTGCCGAGTTTGCCTCCGCAGACTTTATACATTGTTAAACCGCCGGAGGGACTGTCGACACCAGAGGTGTTTGGGAAACTCGATCTGAGTACATGTTCTGAAGCCGATCCGAAACAGTTGTTGCGCAAGATGCAGAACGGTGTGATCTTTGCGGATTTCGTGAATGATCTGGAAACTCCTAGTTTTGAACTTGTGCCGAGGTTGAAGACAATTAAGGAAGAGCTGTACAAAGCTGGATTCAATGTAAGTGTTTTGTTGATGTTAGTAGTTTACGCGATGCGACTTGGGTTGTCTAACTTTACTGCATTTGAAATGGTAGGTTGTTCTGATGAGCGGTAGCGGGACGTCATTCTTCTGCCTCGGTGAACCGCGTGCGAGAGACTTTTTGACGGTATTCCCTGTAGAACACAATGTACAGATTTTCGAAGCCATGTTCCATGGTCGTCGGTTTGAGGACATGTGGTACTTTGAACGAAAGCCTCTGAAACCTCTCAAGGAAATGGAGATTGATAATTGGTAGTGACTGAAGTTTGCTTTGATAGATAGTTGTATCGCTATAGAGCCGAAACAATAGACAGGCTTCAACGGGCCAAAAAGTCATTAACCGATCGACAGAATTGATCAGGCGCCTGCGCTTGCAACCAATGACCAGCATCAGATAACGTGACCAACTTTGTATTGGGAAAGAGGGAGACGAATAATTTCATAGCTTGGAACGGTACAAAATCGCTTTTGCCTCCACGAATGAGGCAGGTTGGACCGCCAAACGTCTTGCGATCGTGGTGCGGAAAGGCGGAAATATCATTGAGAGCGGCGTGGATAGCGGGCAAATTGAGCTTCCACTCGTATTTGGACGAGGAATTGGAAGACTGCTTCAAATTGGTCATGACAAACTGGCGCACCTGCAACGATGCCACGCCGTGCACGCGCAGTGCTTCATCAATCTGTGCACGCGTTTGAAAATGGGACAAATTTATAGCGCTCATCGCTCTTATAGCGGTGAAGGGATCAGCGGGACCGGATCTATCGGCGTATGTGACGGGTGCGATGTCAACAACGACCAGTTGAGCGACTAGATGGGGATGCGATAGGGCGAGCTGCATGGCGACTTTGCCGCCCATACTATGGCCGATGAGAGAAGCTTTCGGAATTTGATGGGTGTGCAGAAAGTCGGCCACATCGAGAGCCATGTCCTCATAACGCATGCGGTGATGGACGGGCAGATGGGGTGATTTGCCATGATTTCTGAGGTCGAGCGCGATGATTTCACGGTTGGGAACTACGGGTCGTGGCGGGCGGGTGCAGATGTATGGTTAGAAGCGGTGTATGTATGTGATGGTGGACAGGATGCACATTGTTGCCGGTGACGTACCAAAATCTTTGCGCTTGATGATGGAGGCATAGGTGGAATGAGAGGCCAACACACCATGTAGCATTATAACCGGCGGCAGCGGCGGATGTTTTGTGCATGGCGGTATCTTCGGGGGCGTTCTTGCAGCGAAAAGGGCTACACGTGCCGCGGAGCGGTACGCAACCATGATTGAGAGGGATTTGCAAACCGGTAGCACAGCGGTGAAGACGCGTACAATGAACAGCGGGCGTGCAGGCACACGTGTATCAAGTATGCGAGCGGAATGACGTAACTGGGAGGGAATAATTCTGGGTTAAAATTTTGGGGTAGAAATACAGACATGCGTATTCCATCTGTAAACAGTACAAACATAGCAGTGGTGACCAACATGGCCACAAAGCGCCGTCTTCTCCCCAAATATGTCTGCACGACTGATTCGACCAACCAGCGATCATTGCAGTCGCGCACTCAGCGTGCTATCTGACGGCGCATTAGTTCACACGCTATTCAATATCCACTTCTCCATGCCTCTCAACCCACTCCCCGCCACTATTCTGCACCCACACCCTTCGCACCCATGGACCGCTACCAGCAACTAGGAAAAATCGGCGAGGGCACCTATGGCGTCGTCTACAAAGCGCGCGAAGTCGGCACCGGCAAGATGATAGCTCTCAAACGCATACGTCTCGAACAGGAGGAGGAAGGTACGTAGTAGTAGTAGTAGTAGTAGTCGTGTCCGCGCCGACGTGCGTCCCCGACTTGCAGCCCGCTAACACACCTCTCAGGCGTTCCCAGTACCGCTATTCGTGAAATTTCCATCCTCAAGGAACTCACCCACACCAATGTCGTCCTCTTCAAGGACGTCGTTCACGCAGACAAGATGCTCTATCTCGTCTTCGAATATTTAGACCAGGACCTCAAGCGCTACATGGACTCGGTCACCGTTCTGCGTCCCGCACTCGTCAAGTCGTATCTTTTCCAACTCATCAACGGTATCGCCTTCTGCCACTCGCATCGCGTCCTCCATCGTGATCTCAAGCCGCAAAACCTGCTCATCGACCGCACCGGCAAGCTCAAGCTCGCAGACTTTGGTCTCGCAAGGGCCTTTGGTATTCCTGTCAGACATTACACTCATGAAGTTGTTACCCTTTGGTACAGAGCACCGGAGATTCTGTTGGGTGCCAGAAAGTATTCCACTCCCGTGGACATCTGGTCGATTGGTTGTATTTTCGCAGAGATGGTCATGAGACAGCCCTTGTTCCCTGGTGATTCTGAAATCGATCAGTTGCATAAGATTTTCAATGCCCTCGGTACGCCCACGGAGGAAATGTGGGAAGGTGTCAGCTTGCTGCCTGACTATTCGACGAGGTTTCCCAATTGGAAGGAGAGGCACATCAGCGAAACCGTTCGTGGTCTCGACTCACAGGGTCTTGATCTTCTCTCTAAAATGCTCATTTATGATCCAGAGAAGAGAATTACCGCACAGGCCGCACGTAATCATCCCTACTTCAACGACCTCGATCGTGAAACCTTCAAGCCTCTCGACGGCTCCCAGTTGTTCGACAAAATTCCCGGCTCTTAGCTCATATCGTCAGTTCATTTCCATTCACCACTTGGTATCGTTTAATCTGCAACGACTAGTGCATCTTCCTGAATTAAAGTCACACATGTACATAGTTATCCTACAATCCTTCGTAACCAAACTTCTGCTTGCGTAGACTGGTCATCAAAGCTACATCCGCTCTATCTATCCACGGACGACCATTATCATGTGCCGCACAAGCCATCAGCAATTCCGCTTCGTGCCGCACAAACACATCAATCAATGCAGACAGATGGAAAACAGCAGATTTGGCCAATTTCACCTCACCATCAATCTTCAATTCCCCAAACTTGCTGTAATCTACAACTTCTCCATATCCATCACTCTCTACTTCAATGCCCAACGCATGCAAACAAATCCAAGAAAGCCGATGGAAACAAACCGAATTGTGCGACTTCATGGCACCATTCAACTGACATGCTTTCAGAAACTCGGTCAACTCTCGTTCAGCGCCATTTTCAGATTTTGGATGAACTATCTCCACGTCCTTGGCTTCTTTCATGTCGATATACCTTTTTCGGTGCGACACCAATTCGGCCACATGTATTCCATACTTCATGTATTCCTTCGCAGCTTCCATCTCTTCAGGCATTTTGTGCTCTGGATCAGTGCTCCTCTTTGGTTTTTGAGCCAATGAATAACGCGGTTGCAGGATCCGATCATCTGCAGTCAGCTTATTCATGCCTGTAGACAGTTCGGTTTCTGTTCGAGGCTCCGCCAAGTCTTGATTTGCGCTGTACACAATTGGTCGAATGTCTGCAGAGGACTCTGCTTCATTGATAGAGCTCTCCATCTGGAAAGGCTCTTTCGGTGAAATGACGTGATAATTTTTGAATATCGATCTTCTCTCCTTCAACTTCACTACTTCCTCTTTTGTCATGCTTGGGACAAAGGAACGCTTCACACGTATGTCCTTTGGATGCGTGTACATTCCAGACATATTTGTCGGCCAGAATGAACCCAGTACCGCTTTCAATTCTAGAACCACATCTGTTGGGAACGATATCACTTTTGTAGGCATTCGATTGCACAGCAAGACATTTTCTTCATCCGTTATGGGACGCTGCTTCAACCTCGTCCACAGGTTGGTATCCAACACATCCTTCTCAAGCTGGTCATTCCAACATCTCTCGCCATACAAGCTATCGACTGCCGGTCGTCGCCCTCTCTTTTTCGCCACCATTTCAAAAGCGGCTTGAATGTCTTCCGGATCAATTGTACGAGTAATGTCAAACTCTTTTACCTTGTCATCTAGGTCCCGATCAGTCATCTCCTTGTCCTCCTTTGTGGCTTCATTGCTCTCGCTGTTACCATCACTTCCGCCACTTCTCTTCTCGTTGCTTGCTGCCGTAGTGTCGTTTTTTCCAACATCGGCAATGGTCTGATCACCAGTGTCATCCTTATCTTCAGCTTCTGTTTGCATCTCTCCACTATCTGAATCGTCATCCTCCGGATCACTCTTCACCACATGGACGGCAACCTGGAGGATCTCCAACGCATATTCCATAGCAGAATCAGCTAGGAACAGGAGAGGGACAGGATCTATGGAGACCACGGGAGTTCGTTCGCGATAAAATGCTTCCTCACCTTCCGTTTGCGAGCGGTTCGCTGCTACGTAACTGAGCCAGTCTAGAACCCTGTCATATTGAATAAGAGCGCATCGTGACATGAGTTTTTCTGGGAAGGTGTCTTTCGCACGTCGCCATACGCTCACCGGACCACCGACAGCTTTACCCAGAATGCCTGCAACAGGAGCTGGCATTGCTTCCCTCCTCCACCGAATACGAGTATCTTCTTTGCTATCCACATGTTCCTCCTCTGAGATCAAACTTCTACCAATACCGCGGAGATATCGGTCATACTCCGAAAGCTCGTCGAATTGTATGCCACTGACGTTCTGCAAGTAATTGCGAAGGACAAAAGACAATTTATGAGCCGATTCGTCATCATCCTCAAGACTGCCATCGGTATCGCCTTCTTCCTCGCTCTGTTCAACATCGGCATGGGAATCACCCTGTCCCTTTAGTGCAGCAGACTTGGTTTTTCTATCGCCATTCTCCAGGCTGGTGACAGCTCGAGACACATACTTGTTATTCTGGAGAGTAACAAACGCAGTCAGCAGAAAATCACAATACTCGGGAGAGCGATAGCCACCACCAAGCAAAGCCGATAGACTATTGGGTTCAATGAGCGCCCCCAATCGGATACAAGCGTTGATGAACTCTGCGGCATCGGTTTCAGCGGATGTACCAGGCGGTGGGGAGAAACCATCAAGATTGAGCTCACGCATGTACTCCCAGACAGCACCTTGACTCAATTTGAAATCATTCAGAACAGAGACCTTGGTTTCCGGACAAGTAAACTGGGCATCCTTCTGTGATACATCCTTGTACATAATGTTATACTGAATCAGGGGTGCACCATCCCAGTGTTTAGGCTTGTACCTGTACGACCTCTTAGGCTCTGGTTCAGTGTTGTTGGGGGTATTGGAGGGTGATTCAGCGTCGTCAACTTCACTGCCTTCGTCATCTGGATGCAAATATCGATGCTCTTCGTCATGATCAGAATCCTCTTCAATATCTTCGGAATTCTCCTCAATATCTTCCGTCTTTGAGAGCTCCACCAGTTCAAGCTTCATTTGTTCCTTTGCTTCTGCGTTGAACAGGTGCTCGTCACCTGGCTCAACGGGTTCTACAACACCGGGGTCAGTCGACTGACCGGGGTGCGGGCCCTGCGCCTCTTCTTGTGTTTGGGCAGCTTTCTTATATCTTTTCCTCTTCTTCTTGCCGGGTTGTGTGTCCTTCTGATCGACTGAATAGAGGGTACCTATCTGACCGGGCGGCAAGGGACCTGGCGGAATTGGAATTGCATTGGGAAGGCCGGGTTGAGAGTTCGTTACCATACCAGTCTCATTCGGAATGTCAATGACATTTAGCACAGACGCCGGTTGTGTGGAGGCAGTATCGACAGATGGATCCAGTTTTATCCTTTGCGCAGGATGTTCGGCACTTTCTTCATCACTTGCATCGAGCAATTGGGAAGCTGCTAAACTACGACGCCCGGTCACGCTGGGCAGTGACTTGGTTTGGACTGACTGAGTCGCAGAAGCCGTGGATTTTACAGGATTGGCTGCAACATTTACAGTGGCGGGGGAGTCGGATTGTTGCCGGGCTGCGTCATTTCGCGACTTGGACTTGGATTTGCGGTTTCTCATTTTCTTCCAAACCGATGTAGAGGGAATTGGACAGCGGGTGAGCGGATGGCTTTCGCTGGTTGTAGGGGCCGGCGGATGTTCTGAGTAGCGTTTATATCACGGCTGCGTCGTGTTTCCGTTGGGCATCGCGCGCGGATCATTCGTTATTTTGTTCCGAATTGTGGACCGGATCAAGAAGCGAATAATTTCATTATATTTTACACGCATTGCGCTGGCATGTTGTCATACTGTCTACGTTCTATTCCTTCTTGGTGTGACGATTGCGTTCGGCATTGCTCTCCAAGCTCTTCTGGTGAATGCTCGCGATCTCCGCCATGAACCTGTTTACGTTGGGTGCAAGCAGGCGCCCGGTTAGAGACGATGTATAGCGGATTAGGAGGGATGGAACGCGGGCGAGTGACGTACCAAAAGTAGCTCAAAGTCAAGCCGGTCGATAGACAGAACATGATTTCAAAATGAGGAGAGAACAACTTTGTAACAGCGCAATACAAAAGCAGCATGTTTAGACTCAATAGCACCACTCGCAACGTTCTGTGCACACAGCATAACTAAATTAGTTAGACACGCTATAATCGCTCGCTCCGCCCGCTGTTCTGCAGAAGACTCTGAGGTACTCACGTGTGAATCGCCGGGCTGACACCGGGCTGCAGCCATTGCGGAAGACCCTCCAGCCCGTTTGCAGTCGTTTGCGCATGGTTTTCGCCTGCTACACTAGCAGCCATAGCAATTGTGTTCCCTCGAAAAGATCAGGTAACTACAACGGATCACACCCCGGATACCGTCAGTCAAGTGACCGAAATGATACTACTGCAAGCACTTTGCCGATAATAATAATTTTCCCGATTCAACAAATTGAAATCACCTACAATCTCCCATCCCCCAACCTTGTAAAATTTCTCAAGCGCGCATGTCCATCCCAACGCTACGATTCATTCCAGATCTCTGCAGAAAAGACCTCCCTGTCCGACCCCGTGCGCTCTTCCTTCGCACACGTTCCATGCCGCATGATGGAACAATGAAATCTCCAGCATTTATCAGCGCGCCATTCCATTATCTTCGCCGTGTAAATCGTTCATCAGTCGCAATCTCTGCTTGCGCACTTCGCAAACTCACCAACTCTGCACAAGCTGGTCAGCTCTACATTGTGTCCACTCCGATCGGAAATACTGGTGATATCACATCACGCGCCATAGATATTTTATCGACTGTCAACGTAATCGCTGCAGAGGTAATGACAACAGCCCTTTCAAATCCTCATCAGGTCCAATTTACATCATCCACTAAACATGACCAGTTGTCCATCATCTCCTGTCTTGATTTCTCCGCAATTAGGACACCAGACGCACCCGACTGCTTCTCAGCAAGATAAACACGGATCGACCGTCCGACCAGCACATAATTTCATGCCATGAGCACAATTGGCGCGAGAGAATACCCCAACTACTCGATCGACTCAATTCTGGAAATTCCGTTGCAATAGTATCCGATGCCGGCACACCATGTATATCTGATCCCGGTGCGCAGCTCATATCTGCAGCTGTGCAATCTGGAGTTGGCGTCGTTCCGATACCCGGAGCCTGCGCTGCATTAGCAGCGCTGGTGTGCTGTGCATTGCCAGTGAGTACATTTAAATTTGTGGGATTCCTGCCGCGTTCCGGCGCTGCCAGACAGACAGCTGTGGAGGAGGTCGGCAATTCGACGGATACAATCGTCCTGTACGAAGCGCCTCACCGCTTGTTGAACACGCTGGACCTTCTTCGAGAGGTCGAAGGCCGCGGACGCGCGCTTTGTTTGGCGAGAGAGGTGACCAAGAAATGGGAACAATTTCTGCGCTTTGATACAGTGGCTCAGGCTTGCGAATGGTACGCACAGCAGAGTGTGCAACCACGAGGTGAATTTACAATTGTTCTCGGTCCTTCGCCGCCTCTGCAAACTGTGAAAAGAGATTTAAGCTCGTATTCCACCGCCGATGTAGACTTTGTTGTCCTGACGCAATCTCTCGTCAAGGAAGGTGTTCCCGTCAGCACTATTGCTCGAAGCGTTGCGGCAGCTACTGGCGTGCCGAGAAAACTCATATATTCTACCGCCAACGCAATCAAGACAAACCTAGATTCGAGTAATGAATAGTTTCCGCATCTGCTACCAAATCAACTCATTCGTATCACATTGACTGCGAAATGCAACGTCATGAGGATTGTTGAGCTCGCTTCATACGCTGACAACGATTCTGTAACAAACAATGTATACATGCATACAATCTGGACGTACGCGTACTCCAGACTCACCAAATTACTCCAGATCATCATCCGTTACAGGCTTCTCGACCAGCTTCTTCTCAACATCCGTCATGGGCTTATCCGTGTCCACAGCAGCCTTGGCATCCTCACCGTCGTCCTCTTCGTAAATGTGTTCCGCCATCGACCAAACCTGCAGAATGTTATCCTCTGCAACAGAACCGATAACCCACGGTTCATTAGGGTTCCACGAGAAATCCGAAACCTTGTTTGTATGCCCGCCGTGGATAAATAGTAACTCTGGAGGTCCGTCCTCGGCATCCTCTGGATCCTGTTCTTCGCCAATCTTGGCCAAATTCCAAATGTTAATCCGTCTATCGCTGCTGGCTGACGCGAGAATAGCCTCACTGAATGGACTCCACTCCACCTGTAAAATCTCATCAGCATGGTTCTCAAACGAGTGAACCTTGAGCGCCAGATTTCTCATGTCCCACAGCGCCACTGTCCGGTCGGCCGAACCGGTCACGAGCACAAATTCGGAGAACGGATTGAAACTCAAGCAGTTGATTTCTCCCTTGTGAGCGTCAACGCGATGCAAGGGTTTCTTTCGGTCCTTCTCTCGTGTATCCCATATGAGCAATTTGCGATCGTCGCCCACAGAACCGAAGACGGAGTTGTGAAACATGTGCCAGGCCACGTCCTCCACGACATCTGAGTGGCCCTCATAGGTGCAAGTTGGTTCTAGCGAACCGCCACCCTTTATGTTTGGGGATTGAATATCCCATGTGCAGATGAGCTTATCCTCGGCACCAGACAGGAGCTTTCCTTGGTCTCTGGAACTCCATGAAACTCCGTATCCCTCCTTCTTATGACCGCGCAGTCTCAACTGAGGAGTGCATTTTCCATCAGAAGGCGGTTTGAGATGGTGTCTTGACGTATCGAATACAAACAGGTCGGATTGCTAAACAGAGTTGTTATATTACAGGTCAGTATGCAGGAGGAAAAGTTTGTGGCGCCGACAGACGCAAATGGTTAAACTTACAATCGTCTTGGTTGCGATGATGAAGGGATTCTGGGGCATGTAGCGAGCGCGATTAACTTCGCCGTCGTGATTGATTCTCTGAATGACTTCAATTTTGCCCTGATGACCTGTTTTGTAGCCGCCCTGTTCATCTATACAGTTGTGGGTAAATTTGCGCCAAGACTGTTAGAACTCACGGGATAACAAGATGACAAGAGCACTTTGGAAGAGCATAAGAAATAAACTCACCTCCCTCTCGGTCATGATACTTGGTGCCATCTATTTCAGCATTTTCATTTGGAATACGCGCCTCTGCAATCATCAAGTGATTCTGTTCGCCGTCTGACGTATGAGTGCCAAGGATAAGCTTTTCTACGGAATAATCGCCTGTAGTTTTCTCTCGTTTGAACTGAAATGGGGAGGATGAGGAAGGATGAAGCCTATTTGTCAGCGTGAAGATACAAGCAAAGAGCGGCAGAGCGGATGGAACCAAGTACATACCGGAAGCCATTGGCATGTCAAAGATGGCCATTCGAGCGCCTTTGTCACGACGAGGTCGTAGAGAAATGGAGTATTCTTCTTCCAAATCTTGTATTCCTCATTGATGAGCCTTTCGTCTGCGCTGAGTCCCTCCATGGTCGGTTTGGGGATGGCAAGTGCACAGAGGGTTCGTTGAGATGTGATGGTCGCACAGCGAAGGCCGAATCGCGGTATCAACGGATGACGTGAACAACTACAAATATGACATTTTTCCCGCCAAATAATTTTTTTGAGCCGGAAGCGTGCATGGTGGTCGCGCCGTGAAAGACGAGCAAATTAAGTGCAAATCAAGTTTGTCACAACGAGTTTAATTGTAATCTGTATCCGCATGGTCACGTTGAATGCCAGCCATGTTTCTGTTGCACAACTTGGAAAGGACCAAACTGCGGGCGTGATGGTCGCGAGAATGTGTTCAAGTCGTCTTCCCAACGAAGAAATATAAACATGTTAAAACGCACAAAGCATTGTAATTTATTTGATTAAAGCCGACGTAATTTTGAAAGCGTCGTCGAAATTTTTTATTGCATTAATAACGTTGGATCCCTCCCATCAGCAATAGAATGCTCAACAGACAATTACGCTGGTAACAACAAACCTTACCTGTCACCACATCATCATCGCCATATCGAAATGATAGCACCATTCACGCAACAATTTCATCCATCCAACGTTACGACACTCCGCAATGACCCGTTCTATCTTCGCCGTTCATCGCCGCTCCATCGCCGCGCCGGCTGTGGACATGTCTGAGCTGCAGCAGCTCGGCCGGCTGGTCTTCGAGCGCTCCATGCAGCCGCAATTGACCTTTCTCCTCGGCGGCCCGGGCTCCGGCAAGGGCACATTGAGCGCCATGATGGTGCAGCGCATGAAGTTTTGTCACGTGTCCATGGGCGCGCTGTTACGCGCCGAGGTGCGCACCGGCTCGCGTCTGGGTGCCGCAATTCACGACGTCATTTCGACCGGCGGTATCGTGCCGTCGACTGTTTCGACAAAGCTGCTGTTGCAGCATTTGAATTGGCAGCAACAGACACAGCGCGCGCATTCGCTCGCGTCGCCCATTAGATGGGTTGTGGATGGCTTTCCGAGGAAATTGGAGAATGCAGAGTATTGGGAGTATCTTGGCTTTGCGCCGAGGAGAGTTCTTGCGCTGGAAGTTGATGAAGATGAATTGGTGCAGAGATTGGAGAAGCGTAAACGAAGTGATGATCAATTGAGCATTATTCAACGTCGCTTGGAAGACCATAATTCTGAATGGCCTAGTCTACGAAACTTTTATCATTCTCGAGGATTGCTAACTATTCTTGATGGCGAGGGATGTCCGGAGAAAGTGTGGAATCGTTTGTTACTATCACTTCAAAAGTAATAGAGAGGGTGCGCTTCACATTGTACCACTAGGCGGCAGATAGTTTACACGAATGTAAAATATAGTACATGACATGCGCAATGTCGAATACAGTCTGTATATTGCACCTCCAACGTCTCAATGCGACTGAGACAAACGAACGATACATCGATTGTAAAATCGTGCTCCCACTTGTTCGTTAGTCGTACAACATGATTGAGCAAGACGTTATCACACTGCGCCAACGAGATGAGCGTGTCATATATCGTTTTGCGTACGCAATAAAAAGAAATTATTCATAGAAATAAGTAAACATCAAACAATGTAAATACTCTGACGTGCCCGGTCGGCCCCAATGCCACAATTAAATTAGTGCAGTACGACGTTCCCTCTGTCTGTATTCATCTCTCACATCATTACAAAAAGCTGTCCACCGCTCATCGCCAAACGTTGACCACAACCCACTCATGTCCATCGCTAATGCGTCCGCGAGCTCCAGATGCAACGAGGCGCGACACCCGTCGCATCCGAACGCGACCAGTTGCGGTTGCTCAAAACGGAGGTTGAAGCCGCTGCCAGCGACGCCAACCACCGCCTTGAGCAACTAACCAATGCCGCTCTCGATGCGCAGTTGGCGCTACGCGAGCAAATCTCCGCCGCGATGCAGCACATGCGCGATGAATTCGACACCATAGCCAAGCGCAGCATTGAGGATGCTGACAAACTCGATCGTGCCACACGCGCGCTCACTGTTCGTGCATTGGAAATCGACAATCGTGCCCTCCAGCTCGAACAGAAGCAAGCTGCCAATCTCGCCGCCCAGAAGAAATTGGACAACGACATGGCCCAGCGCACCGCCACTTTGGAGCAGGACGCCGCCCGTCTGCGCGAAAAGGAAATCACATTGGCCGCCAGAGAGGCCTCGCTACGCTATTCTGCCGTCGAGCAGAATCGACTGCGGACTTGGTCCAAAGAACTACAGAAGCGCGAGAATCGTATCGGTGAAGCCGAAGAAGCAGAGAAAGAACGTATTTCAGCTAGAGTCGCTGCCGTGGCTAAGCGCGAAATTCTAGTCGATGAAAAGGAGCGTCGTATTGAAACTACGCTGCAGGAACGGGAATTGACACTTGCAAGGATGGAAGCTGCTGTGGATGCAATGCGTGACAATCTCAACCGACAAAGAGCCGAAGCGATGCTGCAGTTGGAGGCGGAACGTTCCCATTTTTGGGCTCACCAGCAGAAGCTCAGTGCAATTGTCGCAGCTGAAACAGATGCTCTTCTTGCTGAACAGGCTAAACTACGCGAGGAATTCGACAAGGAGGCTGACGCTGCACGCAAAGCGTTGACAGAGATGTCGAGTGAGGTGCTGAAAATGAGAGTCCAAATCGAAGAGGCACAATTTCCCAAATTAGAAGCTGATTCGCTTCCCAGCGCTCTGGAGAAGATTGAATTGGCTGCCGCCGACAATTCTTCGACCACTGATACTGGCAAAGCCAACTAGACTTGTTTTGATCGAATCGAATAAATATTTACAGACCGTAGGAACCAAAAGAAGCCATAGATCGCTCCGTTGTACGCCCGTAAAAGCCGCCAACATCCAATCGTTCACACAAGTTAGCCAAATGTACATTTGCCCGTTTCTTCGAAACAGCGGATAAACCGTCCAGCAGTTTTCCCAAGTGCATGTCAAATGTCGTTTCAAACTTGGCAACTCCAGCCGGATAATTTCTCGCTCGCAGCCCTTCTTCAATCGCTTCAACTGAGCTTTCCTTCACGAGCAGTTCCGAAAATGTCTCCGTGTACCCGGCGAAAGATAGGCACGTTTGCGATATGTTCTTGAACACCTTCAAGTGTCGTTCGTTGGACAGCAGACTTTGAATCACACTGTTTTGCAAGAAATTGTAGTGGTGCTGCATAATTTCATCGATCGTGTTCGCTTTCTTGACACCCGCCTCTAAATGTCTCCAGTTCGGTTCGATTACATCAGCAACAGTGTAATATAGAATGTTTCGCACAAATTGTAGCATTCGATTGCGCAACGCAAATGATCGAACAAAGTGATGCCGCACTTTCCGAAAAACGCCCTTCACTTGCGAATGATTTCGCCAACATTCCTCTAGTTCTCTCTCGACATGCTTGCAGTAGAACAAGTAACGGAACAACAACTGATACTTGATAATCTCCATTTCCGGGATGATCAAATTCATAGGCCACTTCAGTTTATAGTCCAGCGAAAAAGACTCAAAGCCGGTGATGAACGGTGACTTTTGCGTCTGACTTGTAGCATCTTCCTCCGTGCCCACCATAACAAGAATGTGTGACGCCAGGTCGTTCGGGAACAGTGTACAGGAAAGATCGTCGTGGAATGAATCGCTTGCAGAAACACTTGTGCGGATGCTGAGTTCCAGCAATGAGGAAAGGCGACTTTTTGACACGTCTGCTCTGTTTTTTGCCAGCTCTCCAGCAGCTGAATCGAAGAAATGCACCAAGAAATCACTCTGTTCCAATAGAAAGTATTTGCGTAGACTTCGCAATCTCTCCACGACACGTACGTTGCTGTCAAGATATGTCTTGAGCGCAAGCGAGGATGCATTGAAGGATGATTGGATAACTTGGGCAATCGTTCTGGATGCATCTGGACCTAATAGCACTTCGCCGGATAAACGCGTGGGTGAGAAGCGATCATAGAAAGCAGTTTCATTCCTCTCTGTGGCATTCTCTGCCAGAGCGGTTCGAAGCTTTTGATTTGCTTCTGCAACGGCATGTGTCGTATTCACACCGCATTCTCGGAGCACATTGAGATACTTTCCGGATCTGAGTATGTTTTCGATAAAGGGAACGAGGAAATCCGGCAAATTATCCTTACAAACGGTATAACGCATTTCCCACACTTTGGATGACGACGTATCAGTCGATTTAGCAGCAACAGTCGCAAGCCGTCTATTCTCACTCACAAAAAACTCGGAAAACGGATCATCCACAATGCCCTTTCGAATCCAGGCATCCATCATCGTGAGAATTGGCGCTGCCGCCTTGCCGATGACAAACGACAACACATGGTGGGTATCATCAGAGCCCACATGAGAAATCGCCAACTTGTACAACGCATCCAATGCGGCGCCGCCGCGACGCCCCTCGCAGCACTGCACAATCTTCCTCAACAAGGACATGCTCCTTTCACTGGGCTGCACGTAGTAGAGCAGTTTCTGGAGGGACAAACTGGAGGTCCTGAGCGCGGTTTCCAGGCGGAGAATGAACGTTCGATAATCGGCGAGCAGTTCGGAAAGTGCGACACCGACGGCCTGGGTAACAAAGCCATCTGCACGGGCGACGCGGGTGGTCTCCACAAACCTACGCACGACGACGTGATGGGCGGCGAGCACGAGCACGCGCGAGTAGAGCGGCTCGATGGGCGGATGGGCGGATTGCAGCACGGAGTGCACGGCGAAATGCACGGAGCCTGCGGCGTCGGTTTGCAAATTTGCATAGGTCGGACGCATGCCCAGTAGCGCGTGCAGGGCGTCTTCGGCGACGAGCGCGTGCTGCATCGACGGCGAATGAGCGGCGAGCGATGGCGGCGTCGCGACGATTGCGGCGTCAAATTGGGCGCTGCCGGTCATAAAGGGTCGGGTGGTGTCCCATTTTGGAGCGGTCGGTCGCGCGCGTACCGATGGGACTGACATGGCGCTTTGTTGGTTGGAGAGATGATGGTGTGGCGCTTGTGGAGTGGGGTTGATGCAGTGATTGAATTGGAGAGGATTTGCATGTGATGCGGTTTGAATTGAGTTTGAAATGATGGAGTATTGCTATGATACGTACGGATCTATGTAGAGTAGAGTAAAATTTAATTGAACTTTGATGCTTGCGAAAATACTGGCGGGAATATGAACTTTTGGTTGCAATTTCGAGGCGCCCAATGGACGCAAGGATAAATATTTGGAATACAATTTTTTTATTTTCTCTGAGGGCTAACATATTTGGGAGTTGTACAGTCCGGACAAGTGCTTCAACGGCCAACATCTAGTTTAAGATTCCGTAGTATATATCAAGCCTTTCGAATTTTTTTTCCGAAAAGCAGTGGACGATAATGGCTCAAAAACAAAGAATTAATTTAGAAATACATTGATTAGAATTCAATAAAGTAAAATTTCAAAAAAAATAATTCAGATGAATAAAGTTAACGGTATCTGACACGGAGCACTTCCGAGTTGAAAATCCATGGATACAGTGTAAGAGCGAGAGCCTGTTTATCCAAAGAAATTTATGAGAGGCTGACGTTGATTAAAAAAACTTTTTTACGCTGTATTCTCCTGGGCTATACAGCAAACTGATATAGTGGGCTATTATATGAAACGCTTTCCATAAAATGTCCAATGATCTTCACACCCATGGATGTCGGTTGTCCTATTAAAGTCCCTTCACAAGTTTCGATTGGACAAATCTAAATAGGCCTTTAATTATCCTCACTAGACCCTGACAGGGCCAAGCAAGGGACATTCCCCGGAAGCGGCAGTGAGTGGCATGCCCCGTACCTACCAACGAATCCTTGTAAGCCGCCATGTACAATCTCCATTTTCGGTTATCATCAGCCCTAGTTTATTAGACGTATTTCTCCATTACAACCAAAACCAAACCCCCTTATACTTCAACTCGAAAGTCTACAATCCCAATGTTGGCAGCTTCTTCCACACTTCAATATGGTATCTTACAGACTCTCACTCGTGGAATGACATTCTACACTGCTCATCACGTCACTGCCCTAAATCTCTCCTCCAAAGTTCAGGATCGCGGTGGTCACAAATATCATCCGGCCTTCCTTTAATGCCATACGATAATTCCAATCATATCTGTACATTTTCAACACTCTACAAAGATATCACAATTTCAAACTTGCCAAGTCTCATGTACAGCAAACACCACCATCTGTATGCCAATTTACAGCTTCCGTCCGCAACGTCATTCAAAAGCCCCAAGGCAGATGTCATCAGCAACCTAGCAGAGCTCGCCGCTCTCTTCGGCCATCACCTATGCAATCAACTCACATCAAATTGACAACTTCATTCACTTGCTTTCCTACCAATTTGCCTCCGTTATGGCGCGGCTATCCAATGCACCCGACGATGGCGATGCCAATCCCAACGAAGACCCTGACAGTGTGAAACCCAACAATTTCGATTCTCTCACCACTCAAACGGATCATGATCACCCTCCACTTGCCCGTCACCGACAAACCCTTACGTGGCGCCAACGCTTTCATAAGACCGCAAAGCGAATGTTCCAGCACAGATATCTCATGCAGTACTTTGATAAGGACACCTTGTACAAGACAAAGGCAAGTCGCTCCGTCCGTTCAGATGAGCTCTTCCTAGATCTTGTCATTGTTGGTGGCCTTGCAGCACTCGGGCATGAGTTGAGAGAGAACTTTGAAGAGTGGAAAGACATTGAAAAGTTTATTTTGTTGTTCTATGCCATGTATAGCAGCTGGAGGTCTGTAGTGTTTCTGTGGAATCTGTGGGACGTGAAAGGTGATGTTGTTGACAAGTTGAGCATCTATTTGACATTTCTGTTTCTCATGGGTGTGACGTTAGGTGCGAATAATGCATTTGCGGATGGTGTGCGGCCTTTTGTGTCTGTGTGTGCATTTTTAGCCACAGCTGTTCCAGGGATAGCTAATGTGTACTGGGCGCTACGAGAGCCATTGTTGAAGAACAATGCCAACATTGTGAACCCAGCTGCTCTATCGTTCTCATTGAATGTGATATCTGTGTTACCGTATCTCGCAGCGGCGTTTGTACCGAGTGAGCAAGCTACAAGGATTTTGTTTTGGATTCCGCTTGGTGTTCAGGCAGTGCTGCTGCACAGTGCGAATCAAGCGTTCCGAGTGTTACATCGCAATCGGCCGGGGTATACGCGGGTTGCGCTAGCTATTGAGCACATTGTTGAGAAGTATGAAGTGTTGACGATGATTGTTCTCGGGGAATCGGTACTTGGTTTATTGTTTGAGGCAGGGAAATTCATTTCGCTTGTAAATGCTGAAGTTGGTGATTTGTATGCTTCGGCAATACCGCCGACATTGATGTTGTATTGTTTCCAGACACTGTATGTCAACATTGACAACAGCATTGGGAAAGGGGATGTACATGCGATTCGTCATGATTCTTTCCGAGGACTATTGTGGACCGATTTACATGCGCTGTATCACCTTGCACTGATATTATTTGCAACGGGACTCGGCATCTCTATTCGGGACATCGTACTCCCGCCCATCAGTGCTTCGATAGCCAATGGAGCCATATCTGCTATTATACGACAAGAGTCGGAAACAGTAGTGGAAAAGCTCGAGGAGGAATTCACTAAAGAAGCAAGGTGGTTCTTCTCAGTCGGATGGGGAGCGTCTATAATTCTTTCCGCAGCAATGGCCATGATGCACTATTCAGGTCCACGTTCAGCGTCGAAGAAGTACCGATTAATTGCCCGTGTAATAGTTGCTGTGGCTACAATGGTTGGATTACCATTCACGGATCTGTCAGCTGGTCGGTATCTGGCAGTATATGCATCCATTTTGTTTGCAATTACGTCAGTAGAATACGTCATTGTGCAAATGGATCGAATGGGCTGTCTGCGATCGGGAACCACTATGATTCGATCCTTCAGGACTGCTGATGTTACGTACGTGGAGGAGGAAGACTATTCGAGCGACTCTGTGACAGAGGATGTAGACGAAACGAAACCGATGGAGCAATTACTGGCGGAAAGCTCGGCGGATGATAATTTGAAAAAGGCACTTTCGGAGCGTATGCAAATGCACCATCGGGCTCGGCTGTTTGCGTTTAAGACGGTAAAGGTGGAGGGGGACGATATCGCTGAAACTACTGCAAGAGTATAAACGGAGTTTGGTGTGGATAGACGAAATCTAGATACAGTACAGGCGGAGGAAACGTCCTCCGCCTTGGGTTGTCAAACTGTAGTCGGTGCAGTACAGTATCACCCAAATTTCTGTCCCTTTTGTCGTTCAGGAAGCGGAGCATCAGGACAGCACAGCACCGTCGGGATCGAACTGACGCACAACAGATTACTTACAATTTCAATCCTGCTGATCCACGAAGGTGTTTAATTTTATGAGTGGCTGTCAAGGCACGGTATCATAAACTTATTGAATTTATCCAAATATTTAATGCCGCCCAAGTTTATGAATTAAGACTCCTCATTCCAATGCGGTCATCCGAGCGTATACACCGCGCATTCACACCAGTTGAGGTGCACTGTTAGACACTTAGATCCCTTTACCACACCTTGTCCGACAACGCCTCGCTTCCGTCAAATATTTCCAGCATACGCATCTTCCACTCGTCCGAGTTGCCGATGTATTAATCCCACGTCTAGCAAAGCTCACATTACCGTCTCAGCCGAAACCTCGCGCACCATAAGAATGAGAAAACGCGCTGCGTTCTACTCAAGTGATCAAATTGCCATATAATCGTCGAATCGATTTGTCCGTCCCCACAGCCGACCACATGACAGATTATGATCGCGCCTTACGTCGAGAACTGAAATAACTCTGCACCCATCGTCGCACGCCGCGACCGATTACTGATGTTTACAAGCAGCCAATGATTCTTTGACTCTTCTTCCCGCGGCCCAATAGACACGTTAGAAAAAGGGCGATCGGGAGCTCAAATCCAAATCGAGCAATAAAACGCCGCATTTGCGCCAATCCAGTTGCGCCAGTTTCGAGTTTCTGCCGCCATTCATAGCCATAGTCCGTGTCTTACTGCATCGTCACACGTCAAATAGTTATCACGACTGTGCGACTCGGCTGCTGTAGGAACTCACGCAACCGTCCCTACATGCTTACCAGGCCTCCCATTCCCGCGCGCTCCACAACATCTCTGTCCAATATACGTGCTGTCTACAATCCCGCTTCCGGGCGCCTCCTGCTGATGTCATCGCCCGTCCGATAAAGCCCGCCGTTCACTTGGACACCCCCATATCCATTTGGCTTAAACCCGGGTGTCAAGCCGCTTGCTCCAGTCTCTGGACGAGCATCGCACGCCCGATATGGTGCAGGGGACCCGTTCACTAGGTGCTGGTGATGTGTTGGATGTCTCCGATTCGGGACAGGCCAAGTCAAACGATTTCGATTCTTTCAACGTTCATACCAGTCATGATCACCCGCCGCTCGCCCGTCACCGACAAACCCTCACGTGGCGCCAACGCTTTCATAAGACCGCAAACCGCATGTTCCAGCACAGATATCTCATGCAGTACTTTGATAAGGACACCTTGTACAAGACAAAGGCAAGTCGCTCCGTCCGTTCAGATGAGCTCTTCCTAGATCTTGTCATTGTTGGTGGCCTTGCAGCACTCGGGCATGAGTTGAGAGAGAACTTTGAAGAGTGGAAAGACATTGAAAAGTTTATTTTGTTGTTCTATGCCTTGTATAGCAGTTGGAGATCTGTAGTGTTTCTGTGGAATCTGTGGGATGTGAAAGGTGATGTTGTTGACAAGTTGAGCATCTATTTGACATTTCTGTTTCTCATGGGTGTGACGTTGGGCGCGAATAATGCATTTGCGGATGGCGTACGGCCTTTTGTGTCTGTGTGTGCATTTTTAGCCACAGCTGTTCCAGGGATAGCTAATGTGTACTGGGCGCTACGAGAGCCATTGTTAAAGAACAATGCCAACATTGTGAACCCAGCTGCTCTATCGTTCTCATTGAATGTGATATCTGTGTTACCGTATCTCGCAGCGGCTTTTGTACCGAGTGAGCAAGCTACAAGGATTTTGTTTTGGATTCCGCTTGGTGTTCAGGCGGTGCTGCTGCACAGTGCGAATCAAGCGTTCCGAGTGTTACATCGCAATCGGCCGGGGTATACACGGGTTGCGCTAGCTATTGAGCACATTGTTGAGAAGTATGAAGTGTTGACGATGATTGTTCTCGGGGAATCAGTACTGGGTCTCCTGTTCGAAGCGGAGAAATTTGTGTCTAATATAAACGCCGAAGTTGGTGATTTGTATGCTTCGGCAATACCGCCGACATTGATGTTGTATTGTTTCCAGACTCTGTATGTCAACATTGACAACAGCATTGGGAAAGGGGATGTACATGCGATTCGTCATGATTCTTTCCGTGGACTATTGTGGACCGATTTACATGCGCTGTATCACCTTGCACTGATATTATTTGCAACGGGGCTTGGAATCTCTATTCGGGATATCTCTACTTGGGCCCATCAGTGATATCGATAGCCAATGGAGCCATGATTGGCGATTTGTTGCGGGAGGAATCGGAAACAGTAGTGGAAAAGCTCGAGGAGGAATTCACTAAAGAAGCAAGGTGGTTCTTCTCAGTCGGATGGGGAGCGTCTATAATTCTTTCCGCAGCAATGGCCATGATGCACTATTCAGGTCCACGTTCAGCGTCGAAGAAGTACCGATTAATTGCCCGTGTAATAGTTGCTGTGGCTACAATGGTTGGATTACCATTCACGGATCTGTCAGCTGGTCGGTACCTGGCAGTATATGCATCCATTTTGTTTGCAATTACGTCAGTAGAATACGTCATTGTGCAAATGGATCGAATGGGCTGTCTGCAGCCCGGGAGACTTATCATTCGATCTCTGCGCGATTCTGTGGTGTCGTATGTGGAGGAGGAGGAGGACTATTCGAATGAGAGCGTGACAGCAGATGTGGATGAAACGAAATCTGTAGAGCAGTTACTGGACGAGAGCAATGCAGATGATAATTTGAAAAAGGCGCTTTCGGAGCGTATGCAAATGCATCATCGGGCTCGTCTATTCCCATTCAGGACAGTTGATGTGACGATGGAAACCTCTCGAAGGACTGATGGAATTTAGCTGGACGTGTAGCCAGGCAGGTGGAATGGAATGATGACGATTGCAGCGCAACGATCAAACTCGGTACATGTCGCAACGTAGAAATTTTCGATAAAATTTTGTGAATGTTTTCGCACACCTCTTTGAAATTTCGGCGAGGTTGCGTCACATCTCGCAACACATCATTCAGCGAATAAGCACAACGATCGTGCAAATCGACAGCGTTTGGTCCACAGACGGCGCTCATGACGTCTTATACGTTGTTCGATTTCCGCATTAAAATCGGAATGATCTCGATGGAGCTAACAAGTGTAATAATCTAACTGGCTGTGCATTACAGAACACGAGTGTTTTCCCCTTTTTCGGACATCCTGGCAGCTGGAGAAGGTCCAGTGATAAGCATTAGCCAATGGGCTTCCAAATCGTGGTACGAGTTTCGACAACATCCGCTGTACGCTGCAAATCAGCTCGGCACGCGCCGCATTCCGTTACGGATCAAATTTGCCGCATCAGCGCGCTGTATGAACAGCCCCCCATCAACTATGATTTCACCTCGTCTCACGCCGCCATATAACTACAATCCGCCTATCCGTGTGGTAACACGTCCATGCAGCTTCTTCCGTCAACCAACACGCACCCAAACTTGGCGCCAATCCAACACGCCCCGCCATGACGGACGACCATTCCGACAAGCAGCAACCCGAGCAGCACCACGCGCATCATCCGCATCTATTGTCGCTGCACCCGCCACACGCGCACGACCATCACCATCATCATGTCGCGCATCACATCCACGAGTTTGGCGAGGTGCCCGACCTGCAGCATCTCGACTCGCAGCATTCCGGAATCGAGGACGAGCCGCCCGTACCCGCGACACGCAAGGACAAGGTCGCGCGCCGTGAGCGCTTTCGTAAGCTCGGCCAGCGTTTGTTTCATGAGAGGCATCTCATGCAGTATTTTGGAAATAATACTTTGTTCCGAACACAGGGTAGTCGCAATGTGCGCTCCGATGAGCTCTTCCTCGATCTCGTCATTGTCGGTGGTCTCGCCGCCCTTGGTCATGAGCTGAGAGAGAATTTCAGTGGATGGGACGATGTTGAAAAGTTTATTCTGCTCTTCCATGCATTGTACAGCAGCTGGAAAGCTGATGTCTTTCTGTGGAATCTCTGGGATGTCAAAGGTGATGTCATTGACAAGATTGGTATCTATCTCTCCTTCATTTTCCTCACCGGTGTCGCGCTGGGGGCTCATGGAGCATTTGATGATGGTATACGGCCGTATGTATCGGTAAGTGCCTTCCTCGCAACTGCGGTTCCGAGTTTGTGCAATTTTTACTGGTCTATACGCGAACCCTTGTTGCAGAACGAGCAGAATATTGTCAATCCGATAGCGCTGCCTTTTCTCGGCACGACAATTTCCGTGTTGCCGTATTTAGCAGCAGCTTTTGTACCAAGTGAGCGTGCCGCTCGCATCCTGTTCTGGATCCCTATTGGCGCACAGGTAGTAACACTCTACGCGACCAATACGCTGTACCGCTACATGCATCGCAATCGTCCCAATTGTACACGGCTAGCCGTTTCCATTGAGCACATTGTGGAAAAGTTCGAAGTGCTTACCATGATTGTGCTTGGTGAATCTGTACTCGGTTTGCTGTTCGAGGCGGCGCTATTTGTGACCAAAGACGACGCACAAATTGGCCAGTTGTATGCCGGTGCCATTGGTGCAACATTAATGCTCTACTGTTTCCAAACGCTCTACGTTAACGTTGATAATTCCATCGCAAAAGGTGACGTGCATGCCATTCGTCACAAGGCGTTGCGTGGCCTCGGTTGGAACAATTTGCACATGCTGTATCACTTCTCATTGGTGCTGTTCGCCACTGGACTCGGTATTTCCATTCGCGATGTCGTACTGCCACCGAAGAGTGCTTCCGCTGCTGAAACTGCATCCGAAGTAGTGCGCGCAGTGGTGCGCGCAGACCCAGAAGGTGGTAGTACAACCGCCAAAGTTGCTGCTGAATTCACTCGCAATGCACGATGGCTGTTTTCAGTCGGATGGGGAGCATCTGTGATTCTGTCAGCTGCCATGTCAGCAATGCATTTCGGCGGTCCGCGTGCAGCTACCAAGAAGTATCGTTTGGCGGTGCGAGTTTTGATCGCTATTGGATTGATGGTTGGTATGCCGTTTAGTGGCCTTTCAGCTGGTCGGTTTATAGCAGTGTTTGCTACAGTGCTTTTCTTGATAACATCGATCGAATTTATACTTGTGCATACGGATCGCATGGGCTTCTTCCGATCAGAGTACTCATTGTTCTCGAGCTCTGGTGGTGACGTTGAAGCTGGTGTGCGCTTCAGTGACGGTGATGACGACTCGAGTGAGATGGACGAGACTGAAGACACGGAAAAGGCGCGGGCACCGGATCAAGTGGAAGAATTTGCTGCTGAGCAAACTCCTTGTGACAGCTTGAAGAAGGCTCTAACGGCGCGAATGCAGAGGAAGCATTGTAACCGGTTAGTGGCGGTTCAAGAGAAGAAGAAGAAGAAGGAGGGGGATGCGGCTAATGAAGAGTCGGGTAATACGACCGGCAGATTGATGAAGAGTATATCACATGTGTAGCGAGACGGGATGTCATGTACATTGGATAGAAATTGTTTTTTTTTATAGTGGCATATGCAGCGTAAGCGGTGATGAAATCTGGAGGCTGCGGTTGAGATAAAACGAGTCTGTGGCCAAAAATCGGGGCAGATTTTTTGCATCTGCAAACAGAGTGGCAAGCAGCGGTAGATAGTTGAAGAAAAATCTTAGAAATTTGTTCACACGAGTTTGTTATTGGACTGGGCGCAAGCGCCGTCGTCTGACGGCCGAGTATTTGTAAACGAGTGGCCGAAAACGAGCGCTGGACACAACGTCACAAAAAAAATCAAAAGTGCCCCATGCCACAACTCGCAACGCACACTTAATGTCTCCATTCCGCCGCCTGCCACCCATTCCGTTGCAACGACACCACAAGGCCAGATTTTCATTCTTTTCCACTTACCGCTGATTGCACGCCTCTAGAAAGTCCGCTGCACGCCTGTTCACACCGCAACTGCACCTCAAGCCAGACATTTTTCTCCGCACGGCCCAACGCGACAACCGCCCGACAACTCTCCTCGCTGCCTCATGGAGTTCCTCCGGACCCCGGACATCGGCGCTGCACAAAGATGGTCCTCACTGACACCGGGTAGCATCAACGTCGCCAAGTCCGCCACAACACCCGCCACCCACAATGGCGCGCCGCAACGCGTCATCACACCCGCACGAAACGCATCCCCGTCCGCGGCCACCCCGGCAAATCCCGCCCCGACGCCGCAGCCGTCCGCCCCGCTCGATCGCGCCGGAATTAAAAACTCCTTCCAGAGTCTCTTCAGCCCCAATGTGTCGTCGACACCAGCGCTGCTCTCACGCCCCCCGCCGACCGCCCCCGGTCTCACCCCTTTCATCAACGGCATGGTCACCCCGTGTCTCATCCCCCCCGGATCCTCCTTCATGCCGACCTATCCGCATATGAGAACCCCCGCCGCAAATCCGTCCCCCGCCCATCCGGACGCCATGCTCAGTAGCCCATATCTGCAGGCTGCCGCCAAGGAGGCCGTCAGACGCGAGTTCTTGAACATGCCAAGTCTCGTCTCCAACCCCGCCGATTTGACCCCGAATTCAGAGCGTGTCGTGCCCGGTAGCTCAAATCCGCCCTCAGCTGCTCAAACGCCCCAGCAACTCATCGTCACCAATGACGGCGTGGCCGTGCCAACGGCGTCGCAGTCAAAGCCAGACAACTCGCCGTGTTCGGATACAAACACGTCGGAAGGTTCCAGAACCGTTCCGCAGGGACCCAAGCAACAATCACCGTCGCAGGACAAGGATGAACAGCAATCTGTGAAAACAGCAAATGTACCACAACAAATACATCCGCAAATGTTACAGCCGCAATCACATCCACCACCGGGAATGGTCATGTTTGGCCAGCCTCCACACATGGTGATGGCTCCGCCTCCAACTGCCATGTACGCTCCGCCTCCCGGTATGATGATGTTTCCAGGTGCTGGTGGGCAGCCAGTGATGTCCCAGCACGGTATGATGATCCACCCTGGACATCCAGCGGCGCAAATGGTACCACCTACCGGTCCGCCTGTAAAGCCGGAAACACCCGCTGAACGGAAGGAACGAATCGAAGTGGAAAAGCAGGAACTCATCCGTGAATTCAAGAAAAAGACTCGAGAGGCAGCGCTTGTTCGTTTCCGACAAAAGCGAAGAGAGCGAAGATTTGGCAAACTTATCCGATACGATTGCCGGAAGAAATTGGCAGACGCCAGACCAAGAGTAAAGGGTCGCTTCGTTCGCATCAAAGCAGATGACGATGATGAGTCAGAAGGCCCGCAAGTGGTTCCAAATCTGGATGATATGTAATCTCCGTGTCGTTCCCCCTTTGCCATCAATTGTTATATATGTAGCACTGTACTTTTTCTAGGATAGAGGCTATCGGTGCCTCGCTTTGTGCATAGACTATAATACCCACTCCGCTAACATCTTGCTCCACATATGGGAGTTGAAAATTTAAAGTCTTAATTCGGCAATGCGGCCGGCCGGAATAAACCTACTTCTTACAAGATATCGTTCCTTGCATATGAACCTCAACCTCTCGCACTCTGTCTAACATTGTTCAACAAGTCTAAACTCATATGACGCAGATTGTCAACGATTGATCACATCTTGGCGCGTGAATTATGTTTCACAAAATCGACTGCGATTGGAGCTAAAACATGATCCGGAAAATCAATTCCCTTCAGTAATGACTTTGCAATAGTCGTCATGTCTGCGCACATTGGATCTATTTGCTCGAGCACATCCGTTGCCTGAGCACTCGATATGCAACCTAAACGCACAAAATCAGCTTCTTTCCCGATCACATCAGCCGCCCATAACTTTTCGCACAACCGCATAGCATCCCCAGTGCTTTCGTCTGCACGGTATATGCGCTTCAAATGTTCCTCCATGGACTGGAATATTCTACGCTGCATGTGTGCAAGCGAGGCGCTCTCTGCTAAATTTAGACAGTCATTCCATGCCGAAAACGTCGATCCTTTTCGGGTTCGCAGGGCAGCTACGTAACGACGGCCAAGTTCCTCGAGCAATTTCTTCTCTCTCGCGCAGAGCGCTTGTAGAATAAACGCTGCATCCAGCGTTTTGCTCGACCCAGAGGGAAGCGGCACGTTGTTCAAGATTGCCAAATTGGACGACTCTGGAAAAGTGCCGCCCCGTTTCATTGCAGACGCAACTTCTGCTAACAGCCCTTTCGCCACTTGCTGCAGTAAAATTCCATTGGCGCCCTCAAATGTAAGCATAACATCGCGGTCGGCTTTGATAACAGCTATGCGGTTCTCAGACTTATACCCTTGACCCCCACAAGCCTCGCGCGCTACTTGCAGCGCATCCTGCATGAACCATGTAAACATTGCTTTGTATCCCGCAGAAAGCGTATGAACGGTCTTGGAAATAACAGATTGGCCAATATTGGCATACCACAACTCGCGGAGATCTTCTGTACAGAAATGGTACACAAATGAGCTCGCCAAAGGTATCATGAGACGACGCTGTTGGCTCGTGTAAAACATTAGTGGCACCTCTTCTTCGTCAGGACTTGGTGCAAATGCTTTACGGACAAAACTGTAGCGAATCGCAATGGTCAGGCCTATTTGTGCGGATGAAACCGCGTTTCTTGCAATGCCAACGCGTCCACCAGTCAGAGCGGATAATTGAGCACTGAAGCGTGCGTCAGGAGAATTAATCGAAGAGATGTAGGTACCGTTCGGGGCGACTTGGCTCATTCCTGAAAGCATATCTTCACGAGGTACGCGACAATTAGTAAACCAAATTCTGCCGTTATCCACACCATTGAGGCCTGGTTTCACACCACAGTCTGCAATTTGGATACCGGGTGCTAGATTGCCGCTCTTTTCGCGGAGTCGCACCAGGAATATGTGAATGCCTTCATTTCTTCCGCCAATTGTCAGCTGCGCAAATACGACAGACCATTCAGCTGTTTCAGCAGCTGCGCCAATCCAGTATTTTTGAGCGAGCTCGGTAGGAGTGTTGATGACAAATTGCTGGGTGGCTGTATCGTAAACTGCGCGTGTTTCAATGCCTCGAACGTTGCTCCCATGACCAAGTTCGGTGAGAGCGAAACATCCTATGGTCTGCAAATTTTCAATTCGGGGAAGCCAATAATTTCGCTGTTTGGCAGAGCCTAGCGCGCTGATGGTTGCTCCAAATAGCCCAAAGTTGACTCCCATTTTCACCTCTAGAGAATGATCGAACATCGCTAGGACATCAATGAGAGCGTCGTATCTTCTGCTGCCATCGCTGTCCCCAGCCGATACAGTGTTCTTTAGAAACCCTGCATCTGAGACATGACGAATGCGAGCCATGGTTCGTTCGCGTTCCATTGCAACTGTTTCACCATAATGGTGATTGAACATGGGGTCTTTGAGCATGTCAAAGGCCCTCTGCCGCAATTCACGGTTGTTTGGCCATAGAAAGCGATTGAGCAGCGCGGCATCCGGTTGGCGAATGTTTAGTTGCGGGGATCTCTGAGAATAAAGCGAGCGACCCATGTTAATGAAGCAACTGAAGACGTGTTATTGTAACAAAGTGATCCACTACGGAGGTTGCAACTTTGCGAATAGGAATGTTCTTCTGAGTTGTCATTATTGGTGTGTGTGAGACCCAATAAAAATCCAATATCCAATGATTCTCCATATTGTCATCACAGCCAAGTATTGTAAAATTCCTGCTCACACAGCGCAAGGGATCAAACTTCTTCCTCAACCATTCACGCCGCTTTGCGAGATGCAACAAACATACTAGACCAACCAGTCACTATTTTCCACCTCAGTTTCATCCGACTACCTCAATTCCTATATCTTGTGCTTTGCTTCGCAATCCCGACATCACTGAGCTACCAAGCAATTGTTGGCCCCTCCCATCGCATTCAACATGGTCAATGCGGCTTTCGTATCCCCAATTGCACTTCGTCCGCACAATGTGGGAATCAAGTCTACGAGTCTGCGTCGCCCGGTACATGTTCATCGTGCAACGCTCAGCATGAAGGTTGATGTTGCAAGCACTTCTCAAGTACGCACCGTAGATGTTTTCAAGGACACTTTTGTTCAAATCCAGCGCTCATCGCCGCGCCTTCCAATCATCGTTGTACCAGGGTATGGAGCCGATGCTTCCGAATATGAGCCTATGGCGTCATTGCTGCGCGAACAGCTTGGAGCTTCATCGCTTGTTTCTATTGTACCTATTCGAGCTCTAACATGGGCGAAGACTATTGGTGGCTTGCCTGTAACGCCTATCCTGCATGCTTTAGATGCTTGTGTGAAAAATGCGCTGGCACAAACTGGGGCGAAGCGGGTCAACATTGTTGCACATAGTGCTGCCGGCTGGATTTCTCGCATCTATATGGGTGATGCGGCATACCCAGACGGACCTGGCGGAAGGGTGTGGTCTGGTATGAAACATGTCGATACACTGATTTGTCTCGGTACGCCGCAGAAAAGTTCAGAGCCAGTGACTTTGAAAAATATGACGTTTGTCAACGAAAAATACCCTGGAGCATTTCACAACGATGTGAGATATATAAATATTGGTGGCGATGGTGTAATAGTTTCAGAGAGTGACGAGGGTGGCAAGTGGAGGTTTTGGGAGAAAGAATGGTTTGCTCGAACAAGTTACGCGTTGACGGATGGTGAATCAGCTGGGCAAGCCGTTGAAGGCGATGGAATAGTACCATTGTCAGCAACATTTCTAGACGGGGCCGAGGCCAACATTCGAATGAAAGGAGTGTGGCATTCGCCATCCTCACGGGGCCCGTGGTACGGGCATGAAGCGGTGGTAAAATATTGGAGTCAATTTTTGAAGTAAATAAAGTAGCCGGGCTACTGAGTACGATCACAGAAAGTGACAGCTGGTTGCTTGACATCAAAACAATGCTGCCCATCCAAACTGCCCCAAGTACACACATTGCCACACACTGTTCCTCGCTGACAGCCTGTTTTCCCGTTCGCTGCCTTTACGTCGTTGCCAACAAAACAAATTCCCTCTCCATATGACGCAGAGATTCGCTGAAGACGCCGATGCACTCGCTTCACCCAACGCCTCGGCAGCAGCTGCCGCCGCCGCGGCAGTCGCTTGCGCAGCGGTTACATCCACTGACGCCGCATCCGTAGTGCCAGTTGTGCCCGGTGTGGCCGTAGACAACATGCCGGAGGAAGATCGTTTCGTGCCGACAACCACAGCTGTGCAATCGTTGGAGCCCGCGTCCGAGTCGAACCGTGTCGTCAAAGTGGCCGCCGCTTTGACCGTTGAAGAGGCCATGGCCGTGGCTGAGCACGAACAGCAGCCGGAAGAAGATGCGCAAGTATTACCGGAGCATACGCAACTCGAGACGCACGTCGATACGCTGCCGCCCGCCATTGAAACGCCAGATCCCAACACCCATATGGACATGATGCCGCCTGTTCAACCGCTCGTGCCGGGCCAAGCCCAATCGCAAACACCAACTCCGGCCAAGAAAAAGAGGAAAACTTATTCCACTGAAGAGGAACGGCGGAAAGCTCGCATTCTCAAGAACAGGCGCACCGCGGAAGAGAGCAGACAGAGGCGTATGAAGCGCATGAAAGAACTAGAGGAATTCGTTGCAAGCTCCGCTATACGTGAGAAAGAACTACAAGAAGATGCGCGCGTTGCTAAAGTTCAACTCATCAATGAAACAGAAAGTCTTCGACAAGTTATTTCACAGAAAGATGCCGAAATCGAGCAGAAGGACGCCGAGATCCAGAGATTGCGCGAAAAGCTTGCCGCCAAACTAGCGCCCAAGTAGATGTTTTGCTAGTCCAACATTTTCTGATGTATATACATAAACAATGAAATGGTTGCCGCTGTCATCCTCTCTACCCTTGCGACCAACTCCACATTCCGTTTCAATGCATGCTACACACTTCCCTCCTGTTAACACTTCCATTTACTCTTATCTGAAGGGAAACGTATTTCACCCTTCCTAGGAACTGAACTATGCCAACGGACAATATCAGTCTTGCAAACCTTACGTTGCACAAAAGTAACCCGCGTTTGATAAGAGAAAGTCACCTGCCAGTTCAAACAAAACAAGTGATAAAACTTCAAATTCAATGCCAGCCGATCACGACGTTTCTATCTCAGTAACACAAGTGACCACTGCTGGTGTACGAGACAAGACAATGTAGTCAACTAAGCGGCAGCATGCATTCTATTTGCTCCGTCCAAATTAGGTTTCCGCCAGCGAAGGTTCCGTTCCCGCAACTATTGACTCTTCGATTCCAGCGGTGTTGACAGCCATATCCACATCGCCCAGAGTGTCCATCAGCGGCATATCCCCGTTACCCATTTCCGGAATCTCTGCCGGCATTGGAGCTACTGGGGCCGAGGCAGTACCGCTCGCAACTGCCTTGAAACTAGGCATAGAAGCATCCCTGGTAACGGCCGGTGCTGCTCCCTCGGGAAGCAACCCCGGGAAGGCCACTGCTCCCCCGTCCCCATTCGTCAAGCTCAAATCACCACTTCCCTTCTTCTCCGATACCTGTTTCACTTTGGACTCGACCTTCTTCACCTTGTCTTCATCAGATGGCGGCGGTGCTGTGTCGTAATATGCTTTCTTCGCCTTGACAGCATCCAGGGCGGCCCGCACTTCACTGATCTTAGTCGGGGGCTTAATGTCCAGCTTAGTGAACGCCGCCAAGTAGTCGATGGAATGCGGCTTTAGAGCCACGTCAGTATCTGGACTCGGCTCAGCATTCGCCGCGACGCCCGCTGAACGGCGCCCTTTCTTGCCCTTCGACTTCGGTTTTTTCACATAATCGCTGAAAGCCAAGTTCTCAAATCCAGATGATCCGTCGTCGGTCAATTTGCCTATAGCAGTACCTTTCGAAGTGATCTCGCGGGTGGTAGATGAGCTCTTCAGGCTCGGAGCACTACCAGCTTGATCAGTCGTGAGAACTCCACCAGCGGGTTTATCCACTGTTTCACCAAGTAGGGTTTGCATATAGATGATCAACCCAGTACACATATCCTTTTCTTCTTGATAGGGGTCAGGCTCAGGGTATTGTGCCTGCTCCTCTTCCCAGGCCTTGCGTTTAGCCTCACGCTCAGCCTGCAGGGCTTCCCATTTCTTCCTCTTTGCAATCTTCTGCTGCTCGTAGTGGATACGCTCATTGAGATACCACTTATCAAGCTCAACCTGAAAGTCATCACGAATCTTGCGAATACCGGCTTTGATGTCGCCAATCTTCTTTCGTTCTTCGTCGCGATCAACCTCAGATGTCGATTCCTGAAGCTTCCTGATCTCCTGTTCTTGATCCACTCGAATGGCATCAACAGCTTTCTTCTGAGCGTCGAGCTTGGCCTTGGCAGCGTCAATCTTTGCATCACATTCCTTGCGAGTTTCCTCAAGCTCTTTACGACTGGCTGCGCGCTGTTCCTTGGCAACTTTCTCGTCCTTGAATGACTGGTCTTTCTCAGCAATGAGTTCACGACCTTTATGGGTGAGGAAAGATATCTGGGCAACAATCTTCTTCTCTTCCGCCATGCTCATGGATTCTGTCTCCAGGCGATATTCGAAACCGCGAACTCGGGCATCTAGTTCTTCGATAGTACGAATTCCCTTGAGGGCTTCATTGCCGTCCTTGCCAATACCAACAAGTTCAGTTCCAGTGGTGGAAGAAGCACGGGCGGCAATCTCGGCCTCCTTGAGAGACTTAAGCTGATTGGTAATGTTTTTCTTCGTCTCGAAGAGTACACGGCATTCCTCATTGAGTTGGGAGTACAACTTCCGAGCATCATCAAATGCAGGCTTACCTTCATCACGTATCTTCTGACGCTGATCATAGAAAGCGCGAGTGCTATTGAGACGGTCGAAACATTCGCGGAGGAGAGCATCCTGAGCGTCAATGGCGGCTTGCATTTCAGTTTTACTCGGCTCCGGATAACGCTTTACAGGCTGCTCGGGAATAGGGTCCGGAAGCGGGAGGCGCTCGCGGCGGGGCTTGCGATCTTTCTTTGCTGCATCCGAGGGTGGAGCTGAGGGGTCTGCAGGAGTGGCAGTATCATCATTGGTTGAAGCAGGCGCAGAGATTGCAAGAGTGGTATCAGAGGCATTCGTGACTTGAGTGGCAGGGGTCGAGTCGGCTGTCTCCACAGACTTGAGCGATGGTGGCTGTTGAGTAGCAGCAGCGTCCAGACTGGGAACGCCCGCCATTGTTATGAAGGGAGTTGGTCAAAGGGTATGGAGGCCGAGAGGCCGGGAAGGGATAGAGCGCCGCGTGGGCAGCGCGATTGGGGGCTGCGGATCGGTGTTGGCGGCGATGCGGCGACGGCGGATTGACGATGTGTTTGCACCCGCTGCCGGCGGTCAACAAGCCTTCAATATACAATTGCGGCCTGGGGAGTGCATTGGACGGCTAAATGCCGGACGGTGCGCCAATTATGGACCATGATAGACAGGAAATGGCACGGTTCCCAGCTCCCGCATGCTGCACTTCACATTCCGGTCCCCAATTACAGTAATCCCATTACAGTGTGCTCTATCTTGTCAATCAACTTTATATTTCTCACAAGAAAACGTCATACGTGAATGCTGTCATCACGGTGTTCAATCTCTTCCTCTATTCCACCCATTTTTCTCTATTTTTCCAACAAAAAAACCTGTCGCTGACACCTCCACCAATGTGCCGCACACGACCCTTTCGGTCCATCCCCGTATGACACGTGGATCTGGATCTGGAATACATCCAGATTAAGTCAGCCAATATCCCCAACCAATTGGTATTCGCCACCTGGAACTGCTGTACACTGCAACAAAATTCGTCTGACACTACACTACAACTCACATTCCCATCTTCAATTGCCTTCAACTCTGACCGTTCCCGAACCAAAGTTCTCATCGCCTTTCTCGAATCGCCCAACCCCGATCCCATTGCCATTCACACTTCCTCATGGTCGTGCTCAGCGCCGCCGTCACCACCAAGGCAGGTAAAATCGTTTTAGCCCGTCAGTATCGCGAATTGAGTCGTATTCGAATCGAAGGTCTTCTGGCTGCCTTTCCAAAGCTCATCGGAACAGAACGCCAACACACCTACGTTGAGACAGATAATGTTCGCTACGTGTATCAACCAGTAGAGACTCTTTATGTCCTACTTATTACAACTAAAAACTCCAATATTGTGGAGGATCTTGAAACGCTGCGCCTGCTCGGAAAGATTCTGCCAGAGTACTCACCGCGCTATGGCGTAGTAGATGAAGAATCAGTCATGGAAGCTTCATTTGACATCATCTACTCTTTCGACGAAGTTATCGATTGGGGCGGCATGCGCGAAAATGTCGACCTCCAGCAGATCGCGACCTTTACCGAAATGTATTCCCATGAGGAGCGTCTCGTGAAAATGATCCAGGAAAGCAAAATGGCAGAGGCTAAGGAGGAGCGAAAGCGTCGAGAGGAGGAAATTCGCCGTCAGCGCAATGATGGAAATGACCGCCTGGGAATGATAGGCAATGAAATTGGAAAGATGCTCCAAGCTGGCGGTATGGGCAACTTTGCCCAGGATCTCGGGTTGACTGGTACGCAAAACAAAGCTGCCGCCAACGCTGCATATGCAGCAGCTGGAGGAATATCTTCTGAATCTTATGCACAACAGCAACGCGCGATGGGCATGGGCATGGGTAGCACAAATTCCATGTCCGGTGTGGGTTCTGCCACGATGGGCATGGGTATGGGCATGGGTGTCAGTTCTATGCAGTCATCCTCGTTCGGTCGCAATACCAACACTGCACCTCCTGTTGCGGGTAACTCCGCGAAGAAGGGTATGTCACTTGGAAAGGCTCGCAAACAAGATAGTATCCTAGATTCACTTCGCGCTGAAGGAGAAGTTGTAGATGCACCCGTTACTCGTTTGCAAGGAGCCCATGCGACGGCCACCGCCAACGCTGCATATGTTCCACCCAGTCAGGCCGTCCATCTTGCAACTGTTGAAAAGTTAAGTCTTACTGTTTCGCGCGATGGAGGCATCCAGAGTATGGAAGTCAAGGGCGATCTAATGCTGCGCATCACCGACCCAGCCAAGGCAGGACTTCGTCTTCAGGTATCAACTGGTAGCGCAGATGGTGTCCAATTCAGAACACACCCTAATGTGGATAGAACTCTGTTTTCTACTCAAGGGATTATTGGACTCAAAGACCCTAAGCGCCCTTTCCCCACTGGCAATCCGCTTGGCGTTCTCCGCTGGAGACTTGTTACAAAGGACGAAAGCAAGATGCCATTGCTCATCAACTGCTGGCCTAGTGATAACGGCGGTGAGTCTGTTGTGAACATTGAATATGAGCTCGGTGCTAACAAGGAACTCAGAGATGTTGTCATCTCAATCCCGATAGGTTCCACTAGTCAACCAACTGTCAGTCAGTGCGACGGAGAATTTGTATTCAACATGAGGTCACAGAGCGTTGAGTGGCGTCTGCCATTGATTGATGAGAGTAATTCGCAGGGTTCCCTTGAATTTTCCACAGCTGCAGTTGACGCCAACAGTTTCTTCCCCGTTAACGTTTCCTTTTCTAGCAAGCATACCTATGCATCGATCAATGTTATGCGGGTCGGCCTTGTTGCTTCAGGTGAGAACGTTGAATACGGACATGACGTTTCTTTGGTACCAGAAAGTTTCTCCATTGTTTAACGTCTGGAGCATTGATTTATCAGTAAAGCGTAATGAAACGCCAGGGGCAGATCAGGTGTTTCAAGATTGTACCATCCAAACGAGGAAGCAGGTAATTAGTTTCCGTAAGATGATCGCTTTGTATCGAGCAGCCAATGATACCATACACCTCTTTACGGTCTTCTACGCGATGTAGTTGCGGTTGGGTGTCTAGGAAAGACATATATCTGTCTATAAAGAACTATGCACATACAACAACGAACGCGTTGCAGAACATTGTCCTGTTAATGTAGTCGTAGAGGATAGATGCGCTTTCTTGATTCGATTCATTGACGAGGTTGAAGCAAGGCACTAACTTTGAAGGATACCTTTTCTGTAGCGTAGATGTGGAATGGCTCAGGCTCCCGCGTCGCACTGAGACGAAGCGTAAAGCTTCTTGTCGACTGGGGATATCCTAATATATCCAATATGAACTTGATGGTTGTCAGTCTAGCAGTACGAAGTTCAGCCGGCGTTGTATCCTGAACGAGTTTTTCTAAACTTCACGGATCACTACCTTACAAGCAGAGTTCAGGGTGCAAGAAGAGTTTCAACAGAAAGTGGTTTACTCTCAAATCATTTACCCTAGTGGTTTAGACAATTTCAACATTGGTAGTACAACACCGCACAACACAGCTCATAAAGATAGATAGACTGCGGAGCTGGCAGCGGTAGGACTTGGAAGCGACCGGATTGTATGAAGCCGGATCAGAAAGAATGACACAGAACTCTCGAAGTAGGACCAAGAAGGTGATCCTATGAGATAAAAGGGCACCAACAGAATGTAACTATGTTATTTGGCAGTTACACTCTGGAACATATGCCGAGTAATACACGCGAAGACATGCTGGGCACATCTGAATAACACAGAAAACACTAGCGTGGTTACAGAGCGCTAGGAGACTAATAGAAGCCGTTTGAACTAAATCTCATCAATAGCTTCAAAGTCAAACACGACATCATCACCTTCCTCGCCTTCTTCTCCTTCTGCGGCGTTTTCGTTGATAGTAGTCGTGTCTGGGATCTCACCGTACTTGATAAGATTTCTAGCCTCATCCGGAGAATATTTGAGAATAATATCAGCCTTGTCATCCTGGTAATCCCGGAGACCCACCAGGACGATATCCTGTGCGTTGACCCATACCTTTTTTCGTAGCTTGCCGCGAATATGGCACAGACGAGTTGTTCCGTCAAAGCACTTGCTTTCACAACGTCCATTACCAAGCATTCTGGTTACCTGGGCATATTCTGCAGTTCGGCCAGGAGGAGAGGAAACACAAGTGCTGTCAGTAACTAGTTTTTCTCAGCTTGCCAAAACAGGTAACGCCTGCGCTTCATTTTGCTCAGTAACGAGGAATACCATATCTCTAAAATCCCGTCTACATGGCGCCGAAACGCTCAGTCCATCAAATGGGACAAATAATCGTCCTTGCAAGACCACACAAGCACGTAGGAAGAATGAAGAAACTTACCCTGACCATCTTCTTTGAAGATTAGTTCTCTCTTGTCATCATCATTGTCATTCTTACCCCTCCGCCTGTTCTTTCCTCCCTTTCCCTTATTCTTCGGCATGATGAGTTTGACAAAGAAGCTTGGTGACAGAACAAGGGCGTGGTGTCCGACAGAAGTGGATTGTTAAATACGAGGGGCGAATGTGAAACGCACAGCACTGCTTCGCGGTAAATTGTGAAAAATCAATGTTTCCGACGGCGTCTTGCAACATTGGCCTCGGATGCACTTCTTAAACCGAATATGTTCAAATTTGATAAACCCTAAACCAAATTCTGAAATGTTTCGAAATATTTCGACAGTTATCTCAATCTTGTAACGACTGGAAATCAAGTTGACAAAGTGCCGGACCCTTTGGCACGACATCGTTCCGCATGTTTATTCAAACTCTCGTTACATTTCTAGTTACCCGTACACAAAACTATACAAACGTTCGCATCTTCGCACCTTGTGAGCGAGTACTGCGATATTGCCGTCGCCCGGCTTCGCCACTTGCGAGGATTGACGATGTCACTTTTTCAAACTTCTTGATTCTTGCCTGCGCTTCACTCAGCTCCTTTTCAAGTTGCTTTATCTTACGAGCACTCTCCGACGAGTCATGTGCCTGCACAGTTTGTCTGATTTCGACAGCTGTGGCTCGCTTCTTCGGATCGCGCTCCAGACATCTGCGCACTATACGTGCAAGGACCGATGATCCGCACTTTTCTTCTACCTCTCTTGAAACTCCTTCCGTGTCCGTTCTCAATGCCCGCCATTGTGGACCCGATTTCTTCAGTGGAACGCCCATTGCAAGTTCGTAAATACTTGCCCCGAGGGAAAACACATCTTCTGCACGGAGGTCGCGGAATGACTCTGGCTTGGATGCCGTCACCCTTCGCGATTTTTTCGGAGTAGGTGATATATCCGAGTCTTCGTCGTTCAGGACCAAGTGTCGATCGGAATTGGGACTTGGACGGAATCGACTACTTTCTGTTAGTGCCTCGGGACAAAGATATCTTGAATCACCTTCAGTTGGCCGTGCGTCATATCCATCTACATGACATGCTAATCCAAAATCTCCCACAATGAACGAGTCCCGCACCATACCGCGACTGCAACGGAAGATATTATCTGGCTTTATGTCAAGATGAACAATCCCCTTACTGTGCATATGGGAGAGTGCACAGCTGACGTCAGACACGAGTGCGAGAAGGTCTGTAAGCGGCATTGCACGTAATTTGTCGGTATACAGAGTTTGTAAGTTTCCCTCAGGAAGGAATTCCGTTTGTAGGAGTAGGTATTTCCCTCTGTCCTCGAACCATGCATCGTGATACCGCAGAATGTTTGGATGCCCTTGAAGTGCTGACAGAGCAAACACTTCCTGCAAAGAATCTAGTCTTGCCTTGTCGCTGTGAAGCGGCTTTTGGTTTTTCTTCACAGCATACGTGCAACCATCTAAGCGATGCTTTGCTCGGAAGACTTCTGAAAAGCCACCTACGCCCGCAAGAGCAACTTGCTCGAAATCGATAGCAAAGTTTCTGCTCTGAGTGCTTGACACAAGCAATAACTTTAGAACTTTTAGCTTTTCTGCCTCATGCTTTTTCCTATGCTCGGAAGGGAGGGAGTATGGCGCAGCTGTCCGCTTATGTCTTGCCAGATCGTCGTCGTCTGATTGGAATGCGTTGTTGAGGTTGAGAAAACTCTCCGACGCGTTGTGCTTTTTCTGCATTGCATGCTCAGCACTACTAACAGATTGTTCACCAATGATATCAGCAGCTGGATTTTCATCACGAGAAATCAAGAACGGATTGTGCATTGCTTCGGCGCCGGCAAGAGTTGAAATAAGACTAGCGCGCGCCAACCCGATCGATGCGTCCTTTGGACGGCGCGTGTTGGCTAGTCTGCGGCAGGGGGGATCAGCGAGATCACTCTTGGATGAGGATTGACTATTGCGCACTTTTGGCAGGGCCATGAGCTGGTGCTCGCGCACAATGTTGGGGAAGAGCGCCAGAGTGTCTTGTGACATTTCGGGCATTTCTCGCTGCGAAAATAGTTGAGAAGAGGAGTGCTGAAGCGAATCGTCGTCGTTGAGGAAGGATCGGCAGGAGAAGAGGGTATTTTTGGGGGCATTAGTGCAGGAGCGACGCACCACATCATCGTATGGAATCGGTGGAGCATTGAATACGGTGCGACGACGTTTCACAGCTGTGCGATGCGGCGATGCGGTGATGGCCTCGCGATGTATGACGGGCTGGTCTACCGGAGTGCTGAGCGGTGGTTGGGATATGACGGCGTCATCGGATTCAGTTGGGAGCGTTAGAGGTGGTGGAGCGGGTGCGGCTGGGATGCGCATGTTGAGGGTGAGTTTGCTGATACGCTGTGTCGAGCATTGCGCGAATGACGGTCGAGTATTTATTGTTGCCAAACAGATTTAGATCTGTGCGTGGTGACATTTTTGAATTTTTTGTTGTGTCATAAAAACAGGTGATGGCAGATGGACTGGCCAAGTGGAATCAGAGTGTGTGCGCTGTCAATTGAACGCGATTGGACGAATTTGAAAGTTCAAAACTCGAGATAGCAAAAGGCGGTAACCAGTTTACTTGTAGCAGATCTGTGGTTAAATGTCAGTTTGGCCTTTGCACGCTATCTCCGCTTACAAGTTTGTGTAAACAGAACCAGCCACAAGGACATGGCGTTCCTACTCCCAGATCCTTCCAGGACCATCTGCCAACACGGCTGTCCGATGCATCAGAGTCCAGCGCTTCTGGCCCATGGCCAGCTTATCCCGTTACAAGCACCTGAGCGTCTCGACGCTGCTGGATCCTCCTGTATCCGCACCACAGGCGAGACGCTTGCTCGTCAACTGTCCTGCACGATTGAATTTACAGTTAGTTGATCTACACGCTCACTGTGCAATTGCTCTCTCAACATCGCCAACGAGGATTCCGCATAGCTTTGCGTCAAGTAGAGCATTTACCTACACACCATTCGCTTTGTTGACGCCGCAGCTGCGTGCTGCAAAACATATCAAAACACCGAAGACTCGAGCATCGACCCATGCGTGCGTTGAAAGGCTCGATTCCACCCGACAGGTATGATCCGTGCATACACCTTCACGGAGCATAATCACTGGCTTCCACGCATGATTTCAAAATATTGTTGTAGCAGATTTTCAATTCATGTTCCACCGCCGTAGTCCATCCTCGACTTGATCATCCTGCTTTACGCCACAGAACCAGCACGTACTTCGACATCTCTCGCGACACTCAAACCGTGCAAAGATGCCTACTGCTTCATCAGTTCCCAACGTGCAGCCGATAAGTTTCCGCCCAATCGGATCTCGTGACAACATCCTGACCGCAGAGCTAGGTACGCACGTACCACAGCGCTAGGAATCTATTCGATATGGCAGCAAATGCTCCTCGAGTGTGATGAGCACCTCAAAATAATTCACTAAGCGTACACCGATTTACCCGCCATAATTTATCTCAGGCGTGCATCGTCAATGCTGACTTGAAGCTCCGCCCACCCAGGAAGTTCTGCGAAACATGTATAAAGTAGAAGTTTGTTGTTTATTCCGCAATAATACCAAGTCTACTTCGCGGTGCTCACATTGCTATCATCGATAAATATCGCCAGCCTGATTAAACTATGTAAACCTGAATACATCACGGTTTCTGTCAGCTCTTCCTTGCTTTTATCTTTCGCCTCAAAACGATGACTCCATCTCGAACACACCGAATCAGAAACGCCAAGATAGGAACCAGGTATGCCAATATGTAATACAGAAAATTATGCAGTCCAGCCCGAAGTATCACGAAAAACCTCGACTGGTTCTGATTGATGGCTTGCTGTAGATCAGTTCGCATGATATCTAAGTACTGCTCTGTCTTCAACTGCTTCTTTTGGCTTTCCTCCAGTTCATACATCAGTGCTTCGCGCTGCTGCTCTAGAGCTGTCCGTTCTGATTCGCTTACTTCAATCTTGTGCATCAATTCCCTTCTACGCGCTAAGCTCTCTGCCTCAAATTGCTGCAGAGTTTGCTCTAATCGTTCCACAGTGGCTTGCAACTCCCGAAAGGTAGAGCAGTTTTGCAGTCGCAAGTCGTTCTGTGATACCACCCTCGGTGGTCTGGATGACGCAGAACGTCTAGCGTTCAGAACCTGTTCGCGTTCAACAGCTACTCCCTCTCGCACTTTAATCTCTGCTGTGCTCTCACTGTATGTTCCTTGTGTTTCCGACGCTACGCTTCCACCGCTTTTTGTATCGGGTGCACTACCCAGCGACGGTAGCGATGCAGCATATACGCTTGCTGAATTTTTTCCAGCTGTCAGCGAACTACGCCTTCGCTTTCCACTGCGTTTCGGCGAGATCGTGTCTGTTTCAACCGTAAAATTTTGAACACTTGGTGCGCTTTGGAGTGTAGCTGTACTACTTGCAGAGCTGGCGTCCGAGCTGATGCTTGTTTCTGCAGCAAGTGATGATGAAGAAGCAGTCTGATACAGCGCTGGGTTTGAAGCCGATGGCTGAGCTATAGGAATAGGCTGCGAGGATTCCGGTCGTGGAGATGATGAAATAGTAGTGTTTCTGTTCAATGTTGGTGATGAGACGCTGGGATTCTGATTATTGTTGGCTACACCAGGATGTGGGCTTGCATCCTGTTGGCTATGACGATGCCATCGGGGCGAACGAAGGGTTGTAGATTTTCCCTGACTGGGATGTGAATCATGTGTTTTGTTCTGCTTGGTTGTTGTAGATGTTGAGGCAGAAGCTGGAGTAGCAGAACGATCGGAGCGAAATTCGTGTAGCTTTGCAAAAACACGCGCACAGTCGCCATGGTATCGCTTAAGTAAGGCAGCCACAGTCGAAGAGTCATACTCTGGGAAGGAAAGGAGTATGGTCTGGCGCAGGTCATCCCTACGCCGATGTGGAGGTGGTGCACCTGGTTCTGGTGATGTACGCTTTGACCGCAGTCGGTTTCGGATGTCCAGGGTAGATTTTATCGACTTTCTGCTGCTCGTCTGAGCGTCTGAAGTTGTTGGAGCCGGTTGAATTTCATTGGATGTAGAGGTCGTGGCGGTGTTATTTTGCGTGTTAGAGGAGGTGGAGGAAGATGGAGGAAGAAAAGTGGAGAGGACAGTTGGACTAGATTTGGAGCGCACGTGAAATGGCGGAGCAGAAGTATCGGTTTCTGGCTCGGGAGAATTGGGTGGCTGTGCGGACGGACGAACCGATGCATTGACACGACGTCTTCGGCGGGCGTTGTTGGCGACAGTTACACCTGCGCGACGCACAGCTCGCTTTATGGTACTCTGTTGGGGTGGTTGCTGCGGCGGCAAGGGCGGTAGCGGTGAAGAAGGGGGAGAGTGAGACATGGCATCGACGATTGTCGCAAGATGGAGAACATCAAGTGCTGGCGATAAGAAATGTTGAATATGAGCCAAGCGTTTGCATTGCAAAGTAGCAGACGAACCGACATTACAAGTAAACAATTAGATGGGCCAGAAATTTATAGTGGACACGTGTATGGAGTGTGTGAGCTGTGAATTGATCTGTCGATCTATTTGATCCTCTCGAATGATGCGGACGATCTCAACTGTCTTCAACGGACATTCCCGAACTTTCCCCTGCGGACAAGTATTCATCATGCCGAAACCGTTGGCCACTTTTATATCTACCACTCCCTGCTCGCGAACATTCCTCCCTCCAAGCCATCGCCATTGGAATTGCCCATTACCAACTCATCGTATCCCACACCGCTATTCACACTGTGCGCCTCGAGCCGTCCTACCTCAACCAATTTCTTTCCCCAACTCCGCATCCAACATCGTTTTCCCCCTTGCATTCGCTCTTCCACCAGCCTCGCCCTGGACCGTTGTTTCCCTCCTTCTCGTATCTGCTTCCCTAGGCCTTCTATCCACTCGCACTGGCATCGGTGCAGCACTCTCTGCGCCTCTTGTAACTGCCTTATTAACGCTTTTTCTTTCGAATCTTACGTTGCTTCCAATTACCCATCCGTCGTACACATTTGTCACTTCGAAACTAGTTCCTCTTGCAGTGCCACTTCTCTTATTCGGCGCCGATCTACGTCGTGTACTTCGAGAGACAGGAGCGCTGCTCTCCGCCTTCCTCGTCGGCACCATTGGAACATTGCTTGGTACAGTCATATCCTGGCGTTTTGTTCCACTTACATCAACGCTTGGTCCAGATGCGTGGAAAATCGCTGCGTCTCTCTGTGCCCGTCATATTGGCGGGGCCGTAAACTATGTTGCTACGGCGGAAGCGACAGGAGCAGCTCCCGCTTCCGTAGCCGCTGGTCTGGCGGCGGACAATCTTGTTGTTGCGCTTTACTTTATGCTTTTGCTTGTACTTGCACGGGGGGTGTCTCAGCCTCCACGCGCTGCCGTGGTTGCCAATGGGACCAGGAAAGAATTGGTTGGTGAGGATGCAGAAATTGAAACTGCATCTATTTCCACACCTGACATGTCTGCTGCACTGGCGATCGCTGCATGCTTAGTGGCTTTGGGCACATATATAAACTCCTTGCTTCCAATACAATTGGGAGCGATCCCAGTTGTAACAGCATTGGTATTGATCGTAGCTACTGCGTTCCCACATCTTTTGTCTCGGTATAAGGACGCGGCGAATGGACTTGGGATCTTGTTCATGCAGATTTTCTTCGCTGTGACTGGTGCAGGTGGTTCTATTGCTAGTGTGATTCGCAAAGCTCCTATGCTATTTCTATTTTCCACTGTGCAGCTCGGTGTGCATCTCGCATTCGTACTTGTAGTTGGTCGACTGCTAAGGATGCACTTGTCAGAGTTACTCTTGGCGTCCAATGCGAATGTGGGAGGTCCCACAACAGCAGCTGGGATGGCTGCGGCGAAGGATTGGGAACGGCTAATTATTCCCGCTCTACTTGTTGGGGTGTTTGGGTATAGCATTGCGACATTTGCCTCACTTGGTATGGGACATTTGCTTCTCAAGCCTCGCTGAATTTAGAATGAATACCATTTACCGGTTTGCGCCAGTTGTTCTGCATCTGAACAAGCAATTTCTTGAAAGTAATGTACACCAAAGGGATTCTGAAATCTATAATACAAACTGGAGATATCAAAATTTGCGCTCATTCAAGCGAGCACTAACAGTTCTCAACTTGTTATAGATCTTACCCGGGGAGGCACCGAGCACAAGGGACGAAATAGCATGACGCGCCAATCTAGTATTCTCATAGGAACCAAGGATATGTAGCTTGGTATCGGCTACAACAATCCTTGTCTTGGTAGCATTCTCAATCGTAAATTTTGTCCTTCCATCCTTACCGGCGATTCGACCAACAGCTCTGGCCAAATGATCTCCCTTGAGCGTTGAGCGAATATCACGCACCTCAAATGATTCAATGTAAAGATCATCGAGTCGGATCAGAGCAATGGCATCGGCGACAGCGAATCCAAGAATGAAAGCTCGAACAAAATCGGCACCCTTTTGAAGAGAACCTGTATCTGAGGTAGCAGAACTGGTTTTGAGTTCGACTGTCTTGGTGCGCATATTCATGCGAATTTGCAGTTTGAGATACTTGACAATTGGTTCGTAAATTTCCATCCAACGCGATTTGAGAGGCGTCATTCTGTGTGGCGGCACTGGAACTTTACGATATTGCTTGCTTTGTCGTTGTAAAGCTCTTCTGGAAAGAGCGGAATGGGAAGGCTTTCTCGGTAACTTTGGTGAGGCGGCCGCTGCAGTTGCTTTGACTTCATTGTCCACTGCCTGTGCGGAAACAACGGCGTTGGTTGACATTTTGGCACTCCGGCACTTGAGCGAGGGATGATAGGAGCTATGAGTTGGGGGACTAGGGTGAACAATGAGTTGAGGAATTGGATCCCGGCCGTCGTCTCGCCTCTACGAGTCATGGAAGAAAACTGAAAATGGGCAAAATATTTGTAATTTAGTTATGCGAAGCTCCGGGCGCTGAGCATGTGAAAAGTGAGCCAAATTTAGAGAAACTTTGGTGATTCAGATGCATCGCCGTCGTACGGTACAGCGACGCCCATCGGAAGTTCCGCCGTGGGGGACTGTGACGGCTCGATTCCACCTCTATATAAACTCTGCCGAAGACCTTCGGTCGAGCTGCTCGGGCATCAACATTGCAGTCATGGCTACTACATTCGAGGTAAGTGCTTCAGTTATGTTGATTTCACCTGTTCAATGAAGATATTATTATACTTTTGGAATTACCGGCCTACTAAATGTCACGAGATGGCATTTTTGAGGATACGCGAAAGACAGAGACAGCTTGGTGTGCATGTTTTTGCGGCGCGTTTACGTTTTCTTGAGGCTAACCAAACTGTTCTGGTGATTGTACATGGAAATTCATTCGCAGCATTGTTGCACAGTTGGTAGGATATTTGTGCTTTCTATCGTCTGCACTCGTAGATATTGTAGTAGATTCTTTTTGAGAGATAAAATACAACTTTGTGTCTGAATTTGGAACCATCCTGCCGTCGGAACTGTCGATTCCCTGCATTTGATCTTCAGCATAGGACAAGTTATCAGAGATGAAAGCTGTGCAAGAAAGAGCACGGGACGAACGAACGTATCCACCTACATTTTCATTTATCGATTGAATTTACGACGCACTAGCAATTGCCTTCGCTATTGTGTTGGAATCAGGATCCATCAGATCGCCCCGGTTCCGAGCGGAAAATAGTTCTCTACGAATTTCAGCTGTAACAGCATGATGCGTATGGACGCGCATCAAATGTTTCAGTCTCTCCTTCTGCTCCATAGTCAATTCCATCTTGTATCTCTGCGCAAACGTCAGCAAGCATTGATGCCATAGCACAGGCAGCGGTCTTGGATCCGATTTCATCTTGAGGAAGCTTTCGACCACAGCATCCACCACTCTGTATGGGAGGGCATATTTCTTTTCCAGCAGTGCAGTCAAGATAACCGAATTTGGTGGGCTGTATGGAAGCTGGCAGATGAATAGGAGGGCCGCAGCAGAGTGTAGCATAGGAAGTGATACTTTGCTAACAACTGACCCGATGATGGTTGCTTGCCGCAGTGTACATGAATGGTCTTCACACAGTGGAAACAATATTCCCTTGTTGAACGCATCCGGTTTGTAGGTAGCTTTGCCCAGTGCTCGGTAGAGATGATAGTTCAGTTTCTTATGCTCTGAAATGTCCTCAAGACATCTGGGCAATAAAATATCAGTATAGAACTTGACTACTTGTTTCGCCGAAAGGTTGGAAGCAAGCAGCCTCGTTGCAACAAACACAGCTGCCGGAGACCACTCGTCAGGGCGCGTCAGATACATAAGGTCTTCCCAGTTGCTCAACTTGGGAATAATTTTGAACGCTTTGGGGACTTTTCCGCTTCTGTACTTCGACATGATGTTTCCAACCAAACCGTAAACTTCTGCAATCTTACGATCCCTCGCTGCACGTTCTGGGTCAGCAGCCAGAGCCGCAGCTTTCGCATCAGCTTCCTCCTTTTCTCGAATTTTCTCGAGAATGATATCAGCGAGCATAATGCGCGGACCAGACGCATTCGCATTTTCATCAGTCTTCTCCTCCGCCTTGTTCATGCTGGAAAACATCGCAATCGCCAGTTCATCTTCTTCAGTGATTTTACTCGCATCAAGAAATGCGAGCTCCGACTCCTCGCCGGTCTTTAACGCGCCCTCAGTATCAGCATTGCTTCGCTCATCGTCACCAGATTCATCATCGCTGTCTACAACGGTAGCGACTGGATTTCTAGCGCCAACATCACGAAGCTCATCCCCTATTGATCCGTTGACACGGGCTGCTTCCTCAGCGACAGATGCTAGTGTCTCATTACGGATTTCAGCACGTTGCTCTCTGGCCTGTTCGAAGATTTTTGCTGTGGTCTTCGGGTCGATGGCAGCATCTTCGAGAGCATCCAAGTCATCATTCTGTTGTCCATTATTATCTGCACGGGCTTTCCTACGTAGTGCGGCCTTTTTCCACACTTCGAGGCCTTGTCGCTGGGCTTTGGTGCCGGATTGCTTAAGATTTTTGGAGACCTTTCGAACGGAGGAGAGTTCTAGCTCAGCACTGAGCTTTCTGCGCTTAGAACGCTCAACCTGTCGCTTCTCTGCTGCGAATTCCGCATCTCGAGTTTCACGAATTTCGTCGGTGAACGGCTGGGAATGTTGGAGGCTCGGATCTGGACCATCATCGGCGGACTTGGTTCGATTCAAAAACCTCGGACGCTTCTTTCCCATTGTGAATCGAGAGAGAGAGAGAGTTGTTGCGGCTAGAAGATGGTGCGCAATTCGAGGAGGGCCAACGGCGGTGACTCTGTATGCACGCCACCGCCGACGAAATTTCGGTAACTACTGTAGTAGTGTTGAAAATTACAGAAATTGCAAGCGCAGTAATAATTTACCTCGTCAAGTCATTGACATCCTACACACGCTTGTGACCTCATCGCGTTGCGCTTTCGACTAGTCCCATGTTATTTTGCCCAGTGGTACGTATTCGACACACACAAATGTATGGAACAAAGGAGGGGAGATTGCGGCCGACTGACATATGCAAAGTATTGTTTGTTGCTTTGAATTGTTTGCGCTGCAACCGTTCAGTGTTCGAATAGCTTGATCACCAGCAACCAGCACGGAACGGATGACAACGACGGCCGTCTGCGTTTTGAATGCCGCACGTGCACATATGTTCATCGAATCGTGAGTCGAATCGAGCGGAAAGTAAGTAATCTTCCGAAGAAAGTTGTGGACGACGTTCTGGGAGGGGAATCGGCGTGGGAACTTGCTGATAGCACGGAGGTACCATGTCCGAAATGTTCACACCCCAAAGCATTCTTTTTCCAGATGCAGACGAGGTCTGCCGACGAACCGATGACAACATTTTATCGATGCGAAAAATGCGCGCATCAATGGAAGGAAAACTAATGATGTTGCTGTTACTGATGAGTTGTTGTTGCAACTCGGCTGGGGCTGGGGACAATTTCTCGATGGTTGTGTTTATGTGTGTGTGGAAGCGGGAGCAGCTTACCAAGTTTGTGCTTGCGCATTACGACAGTTTGAAGGGACCGCTCGCGCGGGGTGGGATTGAGCTTGACATTTTCATCACGGGGTCTGAGGATGCGAGCACTGCGGAAATGGCGGCGAGTGTAGGTGCGGGCTACGCGGTTCATGCGAATAGTCCGCTCGGAGCGAAGCATGGGAGAGGGCTGAGGTCGCTGCGTGAGTATTACGAGGGAAATGTACGGGATGCGGTGATGGTGGTAGGGTCGGACGATATATTGAATGAAGTGTATTTCTGGAAAGTGAAAGAGCTGATGGGCGGCAAGGTGAAGAAGAAGCATGTGGTGGGCATACAGGACATATATTTTTACGAGCTCAAGTCGGGTCGTATGGTGTACTCGAAGGGATACAGTGTAGGAGGAGGATTTTCTGGGACGATGGGATGTGGACGAGTGTTTTCATGGGCAGTGCTGGACACGTTGAAGTGGCAATTGTGGGATGAGAAACTGGAACGTGGACTGGATCAAAGTGCGTCGCGGCAAGTGATACGAGAGATCGCTATGATCGAAGCGGTAAGCGGTGTGATAGATGGGAGGGAGAGCGGTGCAATGGCGGTGGATGTGAAGAGTGAAACCAATGTATGGAAGTTTGAAAGGGTTGTCGACGCGTTACAAGGAAGCAAAGTAGTGGAAGGGCGGAGAGCGATGAGCGCAGGGTTTGGAGATGAAATGGTGGAAAAGTTGGCGGTACTACAATGGGCCATGAATAACAATGACTGACGTCAGCTTTGCAATTTTTGAAAAATAAAATCAACGAGAACAAGTGTTTGGCGCCAAAAAAAAATGCGCAGAATGAGCTCATGCGCATAGCCGAAACAGTGTGCATCAGACGGCCCTAAGCGGCCGTGCCACTCGGTGCCGCCCTGTCCTACCCGCTCCGCGCAGCAGCAGCCAACCAACCAACCACTGAGCGCCAGTCGCACACTCATCCACGCCCCACCCGTGCAGCGTAGCCTAGCGCTGAGCGCCCCCAACCTTTCACTCTCCTACCTGCTCACCATCTGTCCTTGCTCCCGTTGCACCCCGCCCCCGCCCCTCTCGCACAATCATGGCAGATGACGGCGGCATGGTCTCGCTTCTGGCCGCCGTCGAAGTGGCGTCAGCAGCTCCCTCCAGCCCCAAACCATCCTCCTCTCTTTCACTCCCGCGCACTAACACCAATCATGCACCACCGCCTCCACCGCCACCACTCCCGCCTCCGCTCCCCCAAAAACACTCCCTCGCTCCGACATCCCCCACTCCCCATCCAACCGTTGAAAAGCGAAAGGGCGCCCGCGTCTTTTCCGCCGATGAAAAGAAGATCCTCGAAGCCAATTATGCACGAAACAAATTCCCATCCAGACTTCACATGCAAACCCTCGGTCGTGCAATGGCAAAGGGCACTGAAAAAGTGCGCACCTGGTATAACAATCGTCGCGCTTTGGATAGAAAACTCGGTATCAACGTCAATCGAAATGCCACTGATGATCCACACTCTCCACGTGCTCCATCCGATGACGCCCCCTCCGCTCCCACCCCTCCGTCCAAACAAGAAGAAACTGTTATTCTCCCTAGCCGCGCCGTTGTATCCACCTCCACCCCTCCGCCCACCAATCCGTCCAGCTCGGCCGACACGCACAAACAATCAAATGTACATTTTGACAACACAGACGATTCCCTAGTTAACGTCACCCCGAGCAATGTCGCTTGGGCCTCGACTGTCTCGCCCGTCACTAGTGAACGACACGGCGATGGTTACATGTCACCACCCGCTATTCCACCACCCGCTCGTCTTCGTATGTCGCCCTTGCGTATTCGCAGCGCTCGTCTTGTCATTGGTGCCACCGAGATCTGTGGTGAAGGCCTAGAAGAGCCCTTTGTAGATGCTGGACTTGAGGTCAAGTTCTTGTTTGGCAAAAAGCGTCTAGTGTATGAGTGGTACTGCGGCCGCAACTATGCCGAAGCGCAAAACACTGGTGGGCCTTATGCTAAAGTCGAGATCAATTTCAGTAGCATGAAAACCATGCGCTTTGAGCAAGGTCCATCCAGATCCGTCCTGCACATAACATTTTCTGCGGAACCGGCGCTCTTCGTGCAAACACAGGAAAGTATGGACAAATATAAGAGTCGATCGCAGCAGCGTCAATACAGAAAGGTTTCTGCGAAAGAGTTCCCGACTCAGCTGACCAGTAGTACGCATAGAATATGTATGAAGTTTGAGGAAGCAGCGAGAGTGTCCAGAATTATTTTGGAGGACGATCAAGAGCTCGCCTCTATGCTTCTTGGCAAGAAAGACCAACTGCTTCCATTAACAGCAGAGCAGCGCCCGAATTCTCAGACGCAAGCTTTAACTCCCGCAGAACCCTCTGATAACCCAAAGACACCAAGCATACCCTCTATTGTACCGTTGCAGAGACTCTGCGATATTTCTCCAAAACCTATGCGTCTGAAGAGCGTATCCTCAGAAGACATGCAGAGGGCGAGAAATCTCGAAGGCGTCGACGCTCCCCTATCTGGCTCGAGAGACTGCAGTCCAGTTGCAGGTGTTAAAGATACTGACTCGCGACAAAATGCGCAAAGCGGTAATGATCAGCCTATTGTAAGATCTACCACAGCCGCTGGTGCTGCTACAAACTTGCTGACAACTCCGGGGCCGTGGCAGTCGCCCACCACACCGTTTGCGTCGGTATCAAAACAGCGACGCGATGAGGCGGCCATGTTTTGGATGACGAGTTCTATTCCACCAAGTATGACTGCCACACCATTCGCTGATAGGATAAGTGCGGTTGATACTCCTCGAGATAGTACCAAGGTGCGCCGGGAGCTCAACTTCAATAAGACATTAACTGAGCCAGCAACACCTGCTACGCCCGGGCAGAAGCGGAAGGCCAGTGATATGTCACCAGATGAAAATGAGTCAAGCATGCCGTTGCGCAAAAAGAGTACTCCGCCACATCTGAGAACACCATTGCAAGCGCTGCGCTTTGGTGTACCAGACCCACCGTTCCCGCCACAACTGCCGCCGGTATGCAGCGCGGATGAGTTGAGGGAGCAAGACCGGCCAAAGTTGCCGCTGCCAGGTACTCCAGATCGTATGTCTAATCTGATTCATAGGCTTCCGCGATGAGCGCTGCAGTTGTACCAAGGCAGCGCTAACTGTTCCCGGGTGACACACCGTTTCCCAAGTTTACAGCGTAGAAGCAGATGATAGGACACTGACTGTGAGAACGGTAGTTGCTGTTCTTTCAAGAATGCACGTGGTAAGCGATATTGTAAAAAGTATGAAGCGCCGTTCGGAACCTATGTCTACTCGTTTGATGAAATCCTAGGGTGAAGCATGAGCGCACTGCTGTACATTTTGCCTCTAGGCAAAGCATTAGTTACGGTCGATGTGCGTTGGAATTGACAGATGCCGGCGTGGAAATGACAGCTGGCTGAAGTGAAAGCTGTGCTGAGCTGTGCATGTATGAGCTAAAAGCCAGCGAAATTGGATTTGGCTGACTTGTTGTTCGCCGGCTCTGCACCAACAAGGTTGGCTATTTCATTCAATCGCTCCGTCTTTCTTTTCTCATAGTCGGCCATAACGCCGATAAGCTTATCCGTCAGATCTTGCTTATTCGATCGCGCATCTTCTAATTGTTTCTCTTTAGCAAACAACTCTTGACGCAATGCGTTGACAGATTCCACGAGAGATTTTTCGTTGCGATTCTCAGCTTCCAGCTGCTCGCGCAACTGCATGATTTCAGCTCGAATAGGTTCTTCCAACGCCTTGAGTTCAGCCTTGACGCGTGCTAACTGCTTACTCTGTTGTTGGACTTCTCTCTGTTTTCGCTCCAAGCGCTCTGCAATAGCGCGTTGGCGTCTGTCCAGTTCGGATTCATCAACTTGTCCAGCTTCAGCTCCCTCCCATTGTGGAACGGAAACGGTTTCAAGAACGGGTTTTGAGTCATTCGAAGTTTGCGATTTGGCTTTGTTCTGCTGCAGTTCGCGCTGCCTTCGACGTTCCTTGAGCACCAATTCTGCAGCTTCTGAGGTGGAGTCGTCAGCTAGATTCATGATGGGAGCGGGTAATAGGAGGAGAAGGGTTGAGCACAGACATGCAACTAAGGCTTATGGTGAGAAAAGTTAGCAGGTGCATGTCGAGTAGATTCCAACTGCAAAGTAGTTGCGCTATCGCTTACCGGTAATTGCGATACAGAGAGACTACTAGAGAAAGAGTTGGGTACGCAGCATAACAGCGAAGACGAAATGAGTGATGCGAGAGTCGTGGTCAGAGTAATTGCACTTGACATTTCACAGCATGTAGCACGTGTCGACGAAACGATACAATTTAAGCGACAGTCTGTCTCTATTACAGGCCGCCTGCAGTGCTTTCCAGCGCGCTTCTGTAAGTCAACTGTCAATTATTCACGTCGACTTGTCCCGTGGCCCCCAGCTTCAGGCAGATGCCCCTGTTTGTTGCTTCGGATGAACGCATTTGCATGTTTCGTCGCAACGTTCCCCAACTAACTAAATAAAACAATGGTTTACATCATCTATTACCACATTCCTGTTCACAATGACTGTTCATTACTTCTATTTCATTCTCTATCCTTCGGCTCATATAGATCCATGACAATGGTGTACATATTCCAACAACACATCCAAATTCCATAACCACGAATCCGTTCGATTCCCATCCAGACAAACTCAAAAAAAAACCGACCAATACAACTATTACCGGCGTTAAAAGCAGCATTAGCCTCAACAACCTTACAATTCCGTCGAAAGTTTCTTCAATATTCATATCCTTGCCGCCTTCTAGTTCTTCATTGAATGAATTTGGTACTGAAGAACGAGGATCCGTCCCCGCTTCTGAGCAATTCAGACGTCCATCGGAAATATGGGAACTCGTACTATCATCCTGTAGCCCACCTGAGCCTGAACCCTTCTCTTCATCCATCATATCTTCCTCGGCAAAAAGATTTTCAAAACTCGAAATCCTTTTCTCAGCGTCGCATCGATAGGAATCTATAAGACTCATGAAAAACACAACGACAAGCAAAATTAAACATGTCACAATAATCTGAGCGCATAGTCCAAGAGAAGAAATTTGAGAAGGTAAACAGGCAATGATGAGACCGGTCATCGCAACGATAAAGATGATTACTTGAAAGAACAATGGGACAATGTTTCTCATGAAAAATAGAAAAGAGCGCAGATTGGTCCGGTTTTCTTTCAGGAAATGAAATGATGTCTGCTTTGAAGTAGTTTCTTCCTTCACAGGATCCAAAAGAACTTCAGAAACAGATTCATGCAAACATGGCTCTGCGTGAGAAAGCTTCGAAACATGCAGAGGCCGGAGACTGGTTTGTTCCATTACGGGATAGATGTAGTTCTTTCCGTCTAGGAAACGAGGAGATGGTGCATCAAGAAGAGAAGACAAAGATCAAAGATATATCTGGGTGGTGAATTCATATTGTTAATTGCTTGCAAGGTTTGATGACGCATGATTTTATAATGATATTTGCGTATGTATATCACGACAAAAAGGATGTGGTTTTGTGAAGCCAGTAGGCTTGTAGATTGGTAGAATGACAAGTTCTCCGATGCGGTGTGATTTTGGGGAAATGAATAGATCGTAAGGAATGGAACAGTGAATTGAGCAAGATTAGTCATCTTGAAGATTCATTTTTCATCAAAGAAAGTCATCCCTAGGTTGTGCACATCGATAAAATTTGTAAATCAGCTAGTTTACAGCAGATACTCCATTACCATTACACGTGAGTTGAGCACCTGACGTTTGAAAAAGTGTAGCTGCCAGCAAAGCGCACAGGGAAAGGTAATGATATCGTTTTGGTACACTACATACGTTGCGAGGCGAGCTATTTCAATCGCTTGGCAGTGTTCTAACATGTCAGGATCCGAAGCAGTAACCAATACACAGTACATATCGGCATGGGTAATGACAGTGGACAGGTTTTTCTACCGAAAAAGTCATCAAGTGCGGAAATGACAGAGTAAGTGTCCAAGAGGCCTGGGTGGCTGTTCTCCTTACAGTAGTACAACATATCGATGAGTCAGGTTTTCGGCCTGGTTGCGACAAGACGGATGCAATGTTCTCGCATGGGTGGTTATTTCTTACTGAGAGTCAATTCAACCTCAACTTGACGCTACATTCTACATATCATAATATTGCGTTAGGCCCGGAAGGGTCAGTGCGATTGAAAATGAGCAAAGTTTTGAAACGAATCCCATTGTGGTCCTAACTGCACACAGAAGATACAACCCATCAACTCCTGGCAACTCACATCGTTACCACTAGCGCGGGATGGCACAGTTGTGGTACAAATCGATAACATTGTTTAACATGTAATGAGCTCTAATAATATACGTCGTAGCATGGCATATATTGTTGTTCACCGCAGACATGCCAAACCCCACCACGTGGCACATGTGGCGTAATGCGGGACACGTAGTCATCGAGCTATTTTTGCGTCGCCGCACCACCCCATTTCCAACCGCGCGATAGCGATTCGAAAAGAACGTTTCTGAATCTTCCATCACGATTCGAGCCGGTTGTTGCTCAACTATGTTCCCATTTCTGCAATTCTCTGTTGCGAGTAAGCTGATTATCTCCTCTTTCGACCTGTATCTGTCGTATCGTCAACACAGGAGACATGCACCTCACTTGAAACCTTCCGCTCGCGTTTCCGAATTCATTCCGTTGAGCAAGTTCACAGAAGCGCAGAGGTACTGCTATGCAAAGTCTGCCTTCTCCATCATAAATGGCATTATTCAAACTATTATAGGCGCTATCATGACCCTCAGCTTCTTCGGACCAATGGTGTGGAACTATGCAGCAACATATGCCAACGCATCTGAGCTCAAACAGACGCTGTTGTTTGCACTTTTTTATACATTGATAGGAATTCTCCTGGACCTTCCAAGCTCAATATACAGCACTTTTGTGCTAGAGGCAAAGTTCGGCTTCAATCGTACCACCGTCAAAACCTTTGTACTTGACCTTGTCAAACAACTTGTTCTCACTATGTTTGTAGGAGCTCCTGTCCTATCGGCCCTTTATTATGTTCTTCTCTATCTCTCGGCATACAATCCTATCTCAATTGCCTTTGGGCTCTGGTTGTTGATTTCCGTTTTGCTTATCATAATGATGCTCATATACCCAACCATCATCGCTCCAATGTTTAATACGTTTTCACCTCTATCGGAAGGAACTTTGAAAACAAAATTGCTTTCCATGGCCTCAAAGCATAACTTTCCTCTGGACAAGATATACGTCATCGACGGAAGTCGACGCAGTTCCCATTCCAACGCTTATATTTTCGGTCTCTTCAAGAAATACATCTGCATATATGATTCTCTCCTGGATCAAACTGAAGGCCATGATGATCAAGTCATCAGTGTACTTTGCCATGAGCTAGGGCATTGGTATCACTCTCACACTGTACTTGGCATATGCATTGCACTTGTTCAAGTCTTCATAACTAGTCTTTTGTATGGGCTGACTGCTGGAAGCCCTGATTTGTTCCGCAGTTTTGGATACATGGAGGGAATGCCGTTGGTTATCGGGCTCATGCTTTTTAATGACTTGTTGTCTCCAATTGATGAGCTCATTACTCCACTATCAAATATGCTGAGTCGACATTTCGAATACCAAGCAGACGCTTTTGCAAAAAAGCAGGGTATGGCCGCAGATCTTGGAAAGGCTCTGATAACAATGCAAATTACCAACTTGAGCAATATGTCACCCGATCCGTTGTACTCAGCCTGGAACTATTCTCATCCTACTCTCTTTGAGCGACTTGACGCTTTGGATGTATCTCTGGACACGAAGAAGGAGAAGTAGATCGACCTTTTCCCAATAATTTATCTGCTATTTCCTCTGAGTCTGCCAAGGAATTATAGTGTTTCAGATTGCGAAACAAAAATCTAGATGACCTCACCCTTGGTGTCCTCTAAGGCAGGCAAAGCTGAAAATGTTGTTGAAAGCTCCTCAAGATTAGCATTTCTGCTATAAAGTCACCAGTTCACTAAACGCTTGTACATGTGTCGTCTTTCTTCGACAGGGTGGCATTTCCAGGAAGATGATGTCTCGAGAATACAATCGTGCAAGTACATTTAAAAGCTGAACTCCTTTTTATTGTAAAGATACAGAGGCTACAATAGACCTATCAGATCTTGTCCGTTATGGATAGGCAAAACCGGCAAGTTGCTGGCGCGTTCCGCCTTTCTAGATATTTTAAACTCCTGATGACATATTAATATCTGCAGAGTCAAGACTGCGTTGTATTTCGTCTCAAACTGGAGAAAAGCGCCAATCCTAGATGCTAGCATTGAGACATATTTTAGATACAAGAGCAATAGGCATGCCAACTGCTTCTCTCCCACGAACACAGAAGCGAAGTAAACACGAATCCAGAATTCCATATATAGAACAAGATCTTACCCAAGACGATCATGGACAGACCTACGTTGGCCCCGTTTCCGTTCTCTTTGCGGCTGTCCGAGTCTGTCATGAACAGACCGGCGATCTCTTCTATCTCTTCGAGAGGGTTCTAGACGTTCAAGTGATCTTTCGCGTCGTAATCTCTTAGAATGACGCGCATCATCATCAATTCTAGAATCGAGATCCCTCTCTCGACGAACACGCCTTTCAGTACGCAAGCGCTCTTCTCGCCCGCCGCGATCGTTTAATTCACTGTCAAAACCCGGTCGACGACTGAAATCATATCCAGCTTCAACTGGATCATGGGGGACTTCGAATTCGTTATGCTTTCTATCTGCTCGTTCTTTTGTCATCGCGACAAGTCTCACTCCATCCCTTTCTGGGCCTGCCATTCTACTCCCACCCATAGCATCAGAACGGCTTGACTTAACTACCGAAGACCGTTTTTCATCAAAGCGAGGATCAAGATATAAACCATTTCCAACGACGGGTAAATCGTAGCCATTGGCACCATTCATTCTCCCGTTCAGCCGGGAAGGAGAAGCACTGGACCGACGCGTACGAGATCTCTCTTGTGGAGACAAAGCTCTGTCCCTAGGCATACTCTTGTAACGGTACGGTTCGAGAGGGGATCTCGACCTAAATCGACCACTTCGCTCAAATCGGCTGGGGGAGGTGGGAGGGCTTTGCCATTGGTCTTGGCGTCTGTGCGGCGACCTTCCCCTAATTGAAGTCAAGGGACTACCATGCCGACGGCGACGGTCACCAGGAGATCTGCTACGTGGCAAGAACGCATTAGGCGAACGTCTTGGAGAACGGGTTCGACGGCTCCGCATAGACGGAGAACGGCTTCGTCGTCTCACACCCGCAAATGTAGCATCGCGGATTGGTGAGCGGATGCGGGGGAGGGGTCTTCGACCGACAGGGCTGCTTTCTGGTGACCGCGTGGAATGTCCTCGGGCGGGACGACCAAGCCGGCTGTCTATTCCTGTCGGCATTTCGATTTGCATTTGAAGGTCTGTTCGGAACGGAGGACCCTCTATACGCGATCTTTCACGACGACGTGGAGGGCTGTAGTGTCGACCACGGTCCGGACTCGCAAGTCCTGGTGATGAAGACCGTCTGCGTGGACTATGAAAACGGCTTTGGGATCGCCGTGAAGTGCGAGATTGTTGCACGCCCCTTTCATCAAGGAAACGTCGTCCATTTTCGTCGAGATTTGGCTTTCTATGTGCAAATCTCTCTTCTCTAATATCAGAATTCCCATGTGAAGGTGATGCGGATCTAGAGCCGCTCTGAGAATCTACTCTTTCACTGTTCGACTGATCTAATGACCTGTCTTCCTCGGGCGGCCTCTCCCAATCAGCTTTCCCATTTTCCTTTCCTACCGAACCTTCTCGAGAGCTTTTCGTTTCTGTACTAACGCGCGGTATACCTTCTGCTTCCAAAGAGACTGGTTGAGGTTCGTCTACACTCTCATCATGTGGCTTACTTGTAGACGAACCATTCTTTTCCATTTTCTCAACCCCAGGGATACCTCCCTCTGGTCCCCCCATCGGATTCACCTGTTGCGCTTGCATCATCGCCATGAAGTGCGGAAAACTCGGTTGTTGATTACCTGGTAATTCGGGTGCCTGTGCGTCGGGATCAGATGGATTCAGCGAATTTCCAAACGGAATGGGTACATTCGGCAATATTCCCGGGGGTAGTGGAGGAATTCCGTTTTGACCACTTGCTGCGGCCATCGCCATCAGGATGTGGGGTGGGGGAGGAGGCATACCAGGTGGGAAAGGAGGCATCCCCATGGGTGGTACTCCGGGGATTGGAGGCATGGGGATTCCAGCTGGAGGCTTCAACGGCCCTGGCCCTGACTGAGACAATAAACCAGGCTTGTGTACATGGCGACCATTATTCCTTGCGCTATTACCACGTGCCCCATTTCCAATATGTGGTTTCGAAATCGAAACTTCAGGAACGTTTGGAGTAGTGTTCTTGTCATTGGAAGATTTCGAAAGTACTGATTGACTAGTTGCTGCACTTGCAGTATGAGCAGAATCTGATACTGCCGGTGTTTGCGCGCCTGGCTTCAACAATTCTTTCTCTTCTTCAGGAGCATCTACAGATTCGTGTAATGCGCTTTTGCCATTTTCATCAGCGTGCGCTACAGAGTCTGTCGACGGTTGCGGATCAGGTGCCTTGGGGTCCTTATCCTTGCTCATTGCAGCTGCGGCGGCTTGAGAAAGACGGAGGCCAACGGTTTGCCGAGCAAACTCTTCTTCATTTGGTTGCAAAGTGACAAAGTGACCTGAACTATCCTGCAAACCAGTACCTGACTCTGGGGCATCTACTTGACGCAACATACTGCGTGGTATACCAGTTGGGGCCCTGACTTTGATTTTGTCAAAAGTTGGATCACCGTTAGTCGGGCATTGGTCGATCCAATGGCCTGGTTTGTTGCATCTATGGCAAACATAATTCTGGCTTGGTCTAGGAGCGCGATCAGGATACATATTACCAGATGATGCGCCCCCGTACGACGCAGAGGCACTACCACCACGGGAGGCTTGGTAGCCGTTTGAACGATTGGTGCGATAGTTGCCTCGGTTGCCGTAGCGACCTCTTGGTGGGGGAGGAAAATTTTCAAATGTTGCCGCAGATTGATCAATGAGAGAAGCGATACGATCTGCTTCGTCAGCACCTTCAATCGTTTGGGGCAGAGCGGGGGCCGGATGATCAGATGAGGGGTTGAGATTGGTAGGAGCTGTAGAAGGATCTTTCTCAGCATAGCGTTCATTTTTGCCAGCCATGTCCTGGTGTGATAATATTCCTCCAGGTTTGAGACCAGGAATGCGGCGTACAATTACAGAGGTGTTCTTTTGTACAAGGGCGTTTTCATCATGGAAAACTGCGAGTGAAACGCAAGAGAGAGACAGACAGACAGATTGCTAATTGTTAGGAAAAGCAAAGTGATGTGAGATAATCTGAATAGATGAAGTGGCAAGACGTACCATCAGAAGTTGAAGCATCGCTTATTTCAAGGTCAAAGCCTTCGCCAAAGTTGAGCTTTTTGCGCTCGACAATGGCAACTTTAAGGTCGGCAACTTTCAGAAAGTCGCCCTCGAAGGACAAGCTTTCAAATTGGCGGGCGCTCTTGAAGCGGAAATGAACGGAGGAGGACATGTCGTTAAGCAGACTGGCTGCTGGGAGCAGCTGCCTAGAGGGCGGAGGAGCAAGGGAATAACATGGACTGGTTGCGAGAAACAGTGTTGCGCGGGGCGCAAGCTGAGTAGATGGAATAGAGCGGAAGCGAATGGTTGTGTGTGCGGCGTTGGAGTGTTCATCGCACGTACGGATGACGGAGATGAGCAAATGGACAAGGTCCAGGACGCAACACAATTTTATGAAAAAAGCACATAATTGGTCCAATTGAAACCGGCCAATCAAAACACTCTATAATTCAAAAATCCAACTTTCTTTTTCCGTTCGATGCCTTCTTGGCGCCAAGCCATATCTTCCACTCCATGCCGCTGTGTTCACCTCGACAGCGCGTGTAACAACGTTCGACGTATGGGACCGCATCCATCTGCGAATGCGCTTGACGAGCAGCAGCCTCAGACATCGCGTCAGCTCCGCCTGTACGAAGCGCTGCATCGTCTTCGAACCCATCCAGCCGTGAATCCCACTGGCGCTCACGGTCCACACGGACTTTACCCACCCTCTGTCTGTTCGTCGCCATCCCCTCCCAACGTTGTACAGGCTTTATTCGACGACCTCGTCCGTCGCCAGCTTGGTGTGGATCCCCAACACACTCGTTCTCACCTTTCATGTCTTATTGATCGACATCTTATGAACAACCGTTCGGTAGCTCCAAAACCCAGCCTTTCCGACTCAAACTTCATTGCCCGTCTTGCCACTAACCAGGACCCCGCTTCATTGGCAGACAAGGAAAGTGCCGCCAAAACGGTCGCACTGCCGCTCGATAACCCCCCTCTCATTCGCGGTGCTGCTCAAATCCATCTCGCCATTGAGCGTGCCCGTTCTCAACGCGTGAGGAAGATAACTGAAAAAGCAAAAGCGGCCAACAAGGCAAAAGCTCGTAAAAATTTACGTCGGCATACATCCAGCAACCTCGCCACCACTTTACCCAAATCACCTATTCCCAAAGATGTTGCCCTGGACCCAAAATCCTCCCAAACTGGTGTGGCACAATCCTCTTCAGTGAAAACTCGCGTTACTCGTACAGCTTCAAAGAAACCCAGAACTTCTGTGGGTTCTGGCTGCCGTTCAGAATGTTGCCTTTGTCCAGATCCAGCTTTATATGATAACAATGAAATCGTCAGTGAGTTAATTGGTCCATTTGTGGACAAGAAAGGGGTAGCACAACTTCACGTTCACTTTGACTGTGCATGCTGGGCGCCACAAGTATTCACTGACTCACGCACCGGCCAACTCCATCGTGTGTATGAAGAATATCTGAGAGGCCGTCAACTCAAATGCTCCCAATGTGGCACTCGAGGTGCGACTATTGGCTGCTATATTCAGAAATGCAAACAGGTCTTTCACTATCGTTGCCTGGCTCCTGCCCGAGCCAAACGTGTCGACAACTTTTTCGTTGCATATTGTTCAAATCACGCACATCTAGGTGACAAGCCATCGTACAGAATCTTAATGGAAGCTGCTACAATTGCTGATATTGCTGCAGTCCATAGAAGAGAGGACACCACGTACGGTCTTGATGCTCCACATTCTCGATATACACTACTGCGTCGGCGAGAGACTGAAGTCATTTTTTCTCGGAGATGGCGAATCTGCTCTCATGGGGGAGCTTTTGAAACTGCAACCGTCGTTTTCTCACACAAAAAACGTGCAGTACTCAAGAAGAGCGATAAATTATCCTTCAAAGAACGTCCCCGCGCGTTGCTTATATCCGCCATTGACGTCGCTTCAGGCCGTTTGGCATATATGGCGATTGCAGGCTCCGGAAGCAAATCAAATAATATGTCAGCAGTCGAAGCTCGGGCGGCCCTAGCATCCCGTGAAAATACAAGTCTGCTCCTTCTCAGGAATTTACGCCGAGCTCCGCGATGGACAAAGGGTGAAATTAGTGTCTTCAGAAACTCCGCGCCCAAAGACGTCCCTATGTCGTCAAATACTCCCGCTGTAGGGAGTGCTGCTCATTCTTCTGGTTCACTCGACTTGACTAATTCCAAATCAGGAGTTCAAAACCCTTCTCGCAGCCAGACATCAAAAGAGGTGGCCACAAATTCAAAAAAGAACTGTCGCTTGGGACAAGATGACCCAGAATTATCTACTACGGGAGGGTGCAGTCCTGTAAACTCGCCTCCGACGCGAAGATCTAAGAGGCGTACTTTGTCTGATATCTCCACCGATGATGATTCCAATGATCCTGCTTCAGTGCACAATCAAAACGGAAAATCCCGGTCTACTCGTCTTCCCGCTCTCAAGAAACCTCGTGCGGAGAAGAAACCAGTCGAATTGATTTCTGCTGTAAAACTCGCGAAAGGTCCAGATACGCTTGCCCAGGTAACGGATTCATGTCGAGATTTGCAGGAGCCAATTGGAACAGACTTACCAAGCGATGCAACAAAGGATCTGGTCGACACTGAGACAATTGGAAACGGCCGTCAGGGATTAACTGGAAAGGTCAAATCAGCGTGGGAAACATTCCTTGAAGAACATTTTCCAAAAGAGCGTTTATTAAGACCAGACGACCCTATTAGTGATGCCTATAGTAATATGGCTCGTTTATGGAGTTTACTAACAGTCGATGAACGCAATGCGTACGAGGAAAGGGCGCGCTTATCAGGAACTGTTGATGGAGGATGTTTAGATCTGGGACCCAATACAAACAATGGAGATAAACCGATGTTGTCTAACCCGCGAACCCATGCGGTTGAACCTGTGAGTTTTGGGGACGAAAGAGCTCGTAATGCCGGTCTGTTCGCTACCAAAACACCTGTCTCGAGTGATACCATATTAAGACTCGAGGAGTCGACGGGTGTGGGCAAATCGAAGCGAGTTTCTGTCTCCCTGCCTCGTCGGAGCAAGCTCAACGGAAATGGTCCAGATGCTAGTGTTGGTGCATTGGCTTCTACCGACTGGGATGAGTTGTTGCCAACAGTATTGGACGACGATCTTGAGGAAGCCGCAAATCCCAATGAAGCGAGTAAGAAGCCTATATCACCACATGTTCGCCCACCACCACCACGGCGAAATTCACCTAAATGTTGATTCATGTAGATGTTTAGTTCTGGTTTAATTGTACAGTTCCCAAAAGAAACGTATGCGTAATCACTGGTGCGGTCATGTGAAACTAGTGCACTTTCAAAACAGTTCTCGCTTCCGCTATCTTCGAGGCTTGGGTTTGAATAGCGTCGCGAGAAGTTCTTTCTGATCAGCGTCACGTTGTTGCCGGATACTCTCTTCCTTGGCACGAGCATTTTGCTCAGCCTGAATAGGTACTTCATCGTCGAGATCATCCGCCTCATCATTCAACACGGTGTTACTCTGCAAAACCAATCTCTTTGTCTCCTCTAGTCTTGCTGCATCTGCAGTCTCACTTTCTTTCGCAGCCACAGCAAGAGAACTAGATGCTGGAACATGAAGTTCATGCATGTGGCTTTTTCCACCTCGTCTGAAGAGCATTTTAAACTCAACTGACTGCATTTGATTTGCTCGCCGACGCGTAGTCCTACTTTCCCCATCCCGTTCTCCTGACGATTCCGAATCCCCTGGAGTGTTTCTCGTACCAAACGCGGTCTTAATATTTCCTGAATCCTGTTTCTTCGTCATGAGACTCATCGGTATCGCCATTCTGTCGAACGTAGTCACTCGAGAAGATGAAGCCCTGGCAGACTGGACAGCCGCAGCAGTATATGCAGCAAGCTCCTTAGCAAACGCATCTTCTTCTTCTGTTCTACGTTGCCGAGGCATGCTGAGGATTACATCCTCATCATCGTCTTCATCCTCATCATCCTCATCAACGTCATCTGAGTCTTCCCCAGCTCCTGAGGAGTGATAATTTTCGCTGTCTACACCATCATTGTCATCATCACTTTCTGACACGTAGTCATTGGAAACCAAGTCATCGGAACATGAACTATCATCCCCACGGTCTTCTTCATCTTCTTCTGCGTATTCCTCCGAGAAACGGTCGTCGCCCTGATTCCTACCATTGTTTTTCAAGTGTTCGATTGAATCGCGCTCTGGCGTACTGTAACCAACTGGTTTCTCCATCGGAGGCTGTATTTCTGCCTTGCTAGGATCGTCAGACACGGGTGGGACTTGTCTCACCGGCAAACAGATTAATGCAACATCTGCGGCACTACTTTCAATTTGTTCGACTGCCTCGAGTGCCTCCTCTAGAGATCGACTCCGTGAGAAAGGCTTGGCAAGCATCGACTGAATAGGAGTATGCCGCTGATGTTCCCGTCGACTTCCAGGATAAACTGACTCTGTCACAGATATGCGCATTTCGCCGTCAGATCCGAACCTATCATCCTTGAATAATCGTCTCGGTTTCTGCAGGGCGTGTTCAAAAGCATCACCAACTACATGATTGATGTGCAGTGGAAGGCGATTCCCCAATCCTGCTTGGAAAGTCTTGCAATATATGTACCGATCCAGTATAATCCAGAATACCTCAAGCTTTCGACGATTTGAGGCAGCTAGAATTCGTCCGCAAGACTCAATGATAACACAGGCGATTCGAACTCGAAAAAAATCTCCCGGAGGATCAGGAGCACTCGTGAATGTCCCATTCGTTCCGTTAGCTCCCTTACTCGACTGATAATCGTTCTCAACCTGTTCGGAATCTCTGGTACTCGACAGTGTACCAGAAACCAGTCCCATCCCTGCCGCAGAAAGTTCCGATCCGGAATAGCCTAGAGTAATACTGTCATACAAAACATTGTATATGAGTCTTTCATCCACAACGCCACATTTGTATAGTTCCCCCAGTAAATGAACTTCAGCAATACGTCTTTGGCTATCTCGACCATCATTCTTCTCAAGACCAGCTCTAATTGATTCCACAAGTGAATCAACAACTGTAATAACTAGACCAGACTTGTGCTTCTGAAGGGAACCAAGCAAACTTGATATATACGGAATAGTGGAAAACCTTGCTCGCGAAATCTTCACAAACTTCTTCGCAACATAATTTTCGAGATCATCGTCCCATGGCAACTTCAGAAGTTGGGTTTGCGTCCATCGAATATTGGCAGAACTCAGACGGAAATAAATCAAATGTCTGACGTATTCATGCACTGGTGGCCTGTCTTTCCGCTTTTGAATCCTACTAGATGCCGACGGTCGTGCTGCAAAGAAAGCAGTTTCTACCAATGCATTATGACGGGCTTCTAAGTTCTTGACTGACTTCAGACGCCATAAAGTGTCCAGAGTTGTTGACATCCGAATATGAGTTGTTGGAGTACGATAGACGAAACGGCCACAGCTCTCCAAGAGATGACAAGCTGCATCTACTCTGTGCCCACCAAAATCCTTCATACAGAAAGCTAGAAGGTCAAACATGGTCGAAGTTCCTATGAGCCCAAACTTGACGTATTCACCAATGTATTGCGCCACCTTGATGCATGCGGCCAAACTCTTCTCATCAATATCTCTCTTACCAACAAGAAATCGGAATTCTTCCTCAAGACTTGAAGCGACTGAATCAGCAACATCCCGGTACAGCGGATACAAACTAGCAGCAACTCTAGAGTAGGTAGGAAGTAAATTGAGCTTTTGTGGGGAAACGGAAAAGAGTACATTTGCCAATCGCTTACAGCCACTCCTGGAACCATCGATTGCAGGAACAAACTGGTGAACGAAGTTGTTGGCACCCTCTTTCGTCTCTACTTGAGAAAGACGTCCGATTATGGAGTCCAGCGATGCAACTTTGTCCGCTCCACGCCTCCGTCCATCATTAGACAGCTTTGTGTTGGAGCTATGCTTCGAGTCCATACGAGCACGTGAATCTGAAGATCCATGGGCAGTTTTATTTGCTCCAGATGCATCTTTCATCCCAGACTTCAACTTTCCAACTCGATCGGAATCCTGCTCTTCTGTCTTTTTGAGGTCCGCCAGCGTTGGCAAATCGCAGTAGAAAGATTGTTCTTCCTCGCTATCAAAAGGATGGGCGCCAAACAGAGCAGCATCAGTTTCTATGTTCGCGGCTCGAGCTTTCACAGCTAAGGTCATTGGGTTTGAAACCATAACCTGGGAAGGATCATGAACCGCACTCACATCCTGGGAAGACACGATGAGTTGGGCAGCACTTGGGAAAAAGGCTGTTTTTCCGAGTGCTTCTGCCAGAGTGGTTGCAGAAGACACGGCTTTCTCATAGAACACCTTTGAACTTTCATGACCAGATGATTTTGCATCATCTGGAGATCCACGTGCTTGCCGTAAATCATTAGCTGCCAAGGTGGATGCATTCAACTGGTCGGCAGCTTCGTTAACAAACCTTACCACTTCATTTTCGTAGTAGGTTGTTAAAGCAGATTCGATATTTACCTTTGAAGATTGGGGGAGGATTTCGTCTTCCCACGTAGAGACCGATATGGTAGGTTGTTCATCATCCCGAGATTCAGATTGGTTGCCTGTATGAGGGAGGAAACACCTCGCACCTGCTCGAATGAATGTGCCAATGACGCTCAAACTGTTTAGTTGTTCTTCTTTAGATTCTTTAGATCCTCGCATTACATCACGGAGAACGGAAGTTACAGAATTGACATCAACACATACGCCAAGGATGAATAGTTCAACTTGTAAGCGCATTGCGCCTTTTCTTGCAGAAAGCTCTCTGCCTGGTGAGGCGGTAATTACCTGACGCAGAGCGGAAGCTAATTGGGATGCAAATTCTTCATATCTGCGGTGCAACTGGACGCACAGTGAGACAAGATGATCAGTGTCACTAGATTTCAACTTGCTCTCAGCGATGGCAGTGACAACTTCTGAAATGTAACGAGATAGGTTTAAAGAGTTCGCCTCAGAACACAAACTGGGAGCAGATTCTTCAGTTAGGCCGGAAAACTTGATCTTCCGAAGGAAACCATTACATTTCTTCAGGGAAGAATCCAACTGTCTAAGCTCCGCATCGGAGAGACGAGCGCTAGGGGGAGTATCATCGGGACCAACAAGGACATAGGACAAATTTAAGGACCTCTCGTCTCCACGCTTCGCGAGAAGTTCAGCAGCCTTGGCCAAACGATCTGCCTCTACGCTTGCTCGATGGGCTTCCTCTGTAAGTCGAACTTGCTCGGCATTAACTTCGGACGAGGTTGGTGGAGGCCTTTCAGGAGTAGATTGGGGAGTTTGCGGGCGGTGTGTTTCGGAAGTGAGTTGCTGTTGATTGGCAGTGTGGCGAGGGTTGCTTTGGGGATTTGCATGATCGACGTCTGCTCTAAGTGAAGCGCCTCTCCTTCGTCGGCGCCTTGCCCTTCCACCTTCTTCTCGTGGGGCTGAGCTCATAGACGTCTGGTTTTCAATCTGTAGCGCATGGCCCGCGGATGCGCTCTGGGGAAGTTGCGTGAAGGCGGGAGTTTGAAACAGAGGGAATGGAATACGTAGTTATGGACAAGCGGAAAAGATGGTAGCGCGGCGGGGCTTTTAGGACAAAGTGGCGGATGTGGGAGATGTTTGAGTTGCGAACTCAAGTGCAGCATGAGTGCAGTAAGGCGCTACAGTTAAACGAACTAAAAAATGAATATTTGCTGGATAAAACTATACATTGACGACGCCAAATATGTGTATCCAATTAATGCGATTTGGACGGAAATCGTAATTTTTCTAAATTTTTATTTTGAAATGAAAATTTCATCGATAACAACTATGGTTAGTCTTTGGATTGAGACACAGGAGCAGCCTGCACAGTTTTCACGGGAGCGGCGAGTTCTATGTGCGGCGGAGCCGGATCTGCTTCGGCTTGTGCATCGGCGTCAGAGTCGTAGTTAGGATCATTCTTGTCGATGTAGGCGGCGCCATCTTGGTCCATCGGCGCTCCCCATACACCTTTTCCTCCAGCGCCCTTCTTCTTGGGCAGGCCGAGCGTGCCGGTACCGGAATGTCTGTCGTACGGACGGCCTCGAGAACTAGCTTTGGGCGAGCACGCGGGGGATCTCATGTTTGACGAGTGAGTTCAAGTTTCTGGATACGACTGGATTGGAATAGCTTGGAAGCAACCTTGTCAGGTGGTTGCAGACAGCTGCAACCGGCACTTGTGCTTTTATACTGTGAAATCCATTACCCGATCGAGATCGGCACACCAAGTGCTGATGGGCACGCAACGGCCCGATCAAACAAGCATAAATTTTAGATTTTTATGGAGGCGGATTGTGCAGTGATGCGCTTCCACCGCACAACCCGCCCACTTTTGCAATGATATGAGATCGCACATGAGATTCTACTCATGCATTTTAATTGGTCCATTGAACACTCATCCGACCACTTCACACGAAGCCATTGGCGCCCTTGAAATATCAACTATATTTCTATATCTTCATAGGAGTGATACGATTCGTTAACAGAAACGGCTTTGCAAGGCTCTATTAAATTTTCATCACTTAATTTCATTCGATTTCAACCATTACCGCGCAGAATAACGAGAATGCACGCGACTACCTGTTTCTGCTATACCAAGATCTTGCTTCCCTTCAAAATCTGTCAGTTACGACAGGTGTCCTAGGAGCTGGCACCCGCACTTGCAAAGATGCTCTTGAGAATGTGGGCGGAGCGGATGACAAAGAGGAAAACAAGACCTCGCGATCAAATGGAACGGTTGTTTTACTCGCACTTTTCAGTCTAAAGGCACAAAAATCTTTAACTCACGTATCACTCGCAAACGTAAAAAACGCGAAATTTGTGGACTTCGGAAAGACCGGCATCGTTGGAAAGAGTTCTGCGAGAAGAGCTCATCAATAACAAGATTTTCCACAACAGGGAAGACGTGGTAGGGGTTGTAAGGGTAATGTAGGTAAGGATATTATAGTGCAACGACCGGGCAGTCGATTCGAATTAGGATTATGAGACGATTCGGCTGAGCACCGAAAGGTTTTCAAGTCCTCCTGTCTCGGTAGACAGGCTCAGGGTAGAGGTCAGAAAGTTGCGGCGGATCGCCAGCTTGAATGTGGGTTGTAAGGACACAAAAACGATAAGTCCAGACTCTTGGTTCAAGTGATACTACTTAGCAGAGGAGAGGTTGGCAAGTCAGACAAACACTGAAGGGGTAGTGAAGAAACCGGATTAGTAGTAAACTGAAAGAAGAATTGCTTTAAGATGATACAAAGGCTGTCCACAGACACTTCTTGTGTGAGGGAAGTGAAAAATTGAGAAGGGAAGGGGGTGGTGCTGATGAAGAATGGGTGCTAGAATGAAGGTTTAAATATGCTGGTACAGCTTGAAGAGTAATGAAATGCTTGTGGTAGTCAATGGCTTGGTCGATTCGACAACGGGCAGCCTTGGCTGTAAGCCGAATCGGCGAGCCACCGCGAGGTGTTCGAGCCCTCCTGTCTCGGTAGTCAGGCTCGGGTCGAGTGTGGTAGAGCAAAGGCGAATCGCCTGCCTTAGTGTGGGTTGTAAGGCCACACAGACGATCCGTCTAGAATCCTGTGGTCACATGGTGAGTCATGGTGGTGCACCGAAAGGATGGTGGTTCACCAACTCTAATAGGGAAGAAGGGAGGAAACCAGGCACAACAGGGATGAGTGCCTTGTATAAGAAGCAAAAAGGGAAGAAGAAGGGGGAGCCCTATAGAATAGGGCGGGCGCTTGTACAGCGATGCATACAGCGATACACTGGTACAGTGGGAGAGGAGCAGTGGCTCAAGAGCCGGGCACCAGGCACCCGAAGATACATGATCGAAGGACACGCGCACCACCGGTGACGCGTGGTATCGGGGAAAGGGAAGCTGATCCAGCAGAGTAACCAGTCAAAGACTGAATCAGAGAGTGACCAGGGTCGGCGCGGTCCGCGCTATAGCCAAAGACAAAGCAGGCTTCCATGAGACTGCAAAACGATAGTTGGGAGCACATCAATTACCAAGTTCGATTGGTCGGCGGGGGGGTGTAGTGCAATGCCCGAGCTGTCGATTCGACTTAGGGTAGTGAGCCGATTCGGCTAAGCACCGCAAGGTGTTCGAGCCCTCCTGTCTCGGTAGTCAGGCTCAGGGTAGAGGTGGTAGAGCTAAGGCGGATCGCCTGCTTGACTGTGGGTTGTAAGGCCAAATAGACGGTACGTCGAGAATCTTGGTTCAAGTGATACTGCTTTGCAGGTGAGAGATCGGCCTGTAAGGCCAACCCTAAAGGGGTAGAAGGGATAGCGCAAACACTGGATCAGTGGTGCACTGAAGTAGTAGTGTGTGACGGTGATACACCGGGTGTCAACGGACACTTAGTGTGTGAGGGGAATGACCAACGGTCGAGAAGGAAATGAAGGGGAGCTGATACAGCGTGAATGGTGGTATACCAAGCAGATGAGGGTACCTGATAGGTGGAAAAGGGGTGAGTGGGCACGTGAACCACAAGAGGCACGTGCGGGTAAGAGACCCTGGAAGGGCAGAGGAGAAGCTGATACAGCGAGATGGCGATGCCAGAGGCGCTAGTACAGCGGTAAGAGTAGGGCCGTACTTGTGCCACACACTATAGCCACAGGCGAAGTAGGCAAACAGTTACTGCGATCCGCAGGATGGGAGCGAAGCGAAACGATCAGGTCCGGTGATACACCAAGAGGACGAAGACTCCTGATAGAGGGGCACGCACGCCACAGGCTGCGCGTGGTAAGGGATAATGCTGATACAGCGGGTGGAGTGCCAAGGGCAAACGCTGGATCAGCGACGAACGGGTACCGGAAGGGTGCCAAGTACTATAGCCAAGGGAGAAGCAGGCTGACTCAGACGGCGAAACGCACCTTGGGAGCAAAATGACAACCGAACTTCCGGTAACTTTACAATCGAAGAACTAGGCGATCCGCCGTCGAATAAATACTATGTTACAGCACGGTGGTCAGGCCTAAGTGAACTTCTACAGTTGTCAGTGGATAGGCTAAATACTGATACAGTAGGGCGGTCGGAAAAACCCTAAGTGGCCGGGGCGACCGGTGTGGTAAACTCACTGTTAGTGTAGTGTACAACAGTTAGTGCTGGTGTAAAACTTCAGTGTACCACTGAGTCCATGTGTACTACGTTCAGTGATTCACTGTGGACGGGTAAAGAATCCAAAATATGGTGGTAATTAAAGTTTCAAAGATATATGCAAAACATTTGGTGTTTCACCGTACAAGGCGGTTCGCCACGTGACATTGCACCACACTCCCCCCTGGCAAAACGAGCGCCGGTATCCGGGCGGAGAAAGGTATATTTTGGGACTCGGATTGCACTGCTACAGCGCCAGTGGGGGCTCTTGAGATACTGAGTGCGCCAGAAAGTGCATGGAGGATATCGAAGACTCGGGCACGTCTTCTTGTCTCGAATAACACGCCGATACGGCCTATCCGCACCTGGGAGATGTTTCCGCGCCGTGATGAACTGCTTCGAAGCCACCTTAACCTTGCACTCCATGGTCGTGCACCCTGGTTTCATGCCGAGGCGTGCGCATCCTTCCGGTTAGCGTCTTACATCGATGAGAATGATCAGTTACCGGGTGGCATTAATGCCTGTGCGGTTCGCAGCTACGAGTGGAAAAAGCGCATCTCTTCCAAAGAACATGACCTTGCACCTGTGCAGCGTGTATGGGGGAATGGAAGGTGGGGCCCTGCAATAATATGTGCCAACGTATGGGTTTCCCTTGTCAAGACGGCCAGGTTGAAGTTGCGTCTTCTCAGCGGCCCCCTTTTCAATGAAGAGTGTCGGTTCGACCTGTGGAAGGCGCGCACTCCATCGGAAGCGCGGTATGCGGCGGCACTGCGAAGAGCAGATCCGATTGTCAAAGCATGGGAGGATGCTGGGGTTACCGCGGATGTGCACAGGAAAGCCATTTTGTGGGAGGAGTCAATCCTCTTTCGGGATTACAAGAGCCTAAAGAAGGCAACATTCAGCTTTTGGTGCTACACGGTACGCTTTGAGCGCAGGTGTCGGATGGAGCTTGGTTACTTTGTGCTTTGGCACAATGTTGAGGCAGACTGCATGACGCGGTCCGCGTTAGAAGGGAAGTACATCCCAATCCCCCGTTGGTGGGTGGAGTGGGAGATGCCTCAAGGTTATTGGGCCGAGCTTCCTCCTGTTTTTGCGTATGCCGGTTCGGTTGTGTTGAGCCAGCCTAGCTCGGGCTGGTGGGTGGTACATTGCACACAGTGGGTTATTAACGTTGCAATGTACCTGGTTTGGGATGCATATGATACGGGGAGACTATGGCATTGTCCTCCCCGTATACTAGCGGCCTTTCGCACTTTGCCATTTGAAGTGGTTCTCGGGAAGGAAGGAGCTGCGGACCTGCATCGTTTGGCCCCTATCATCGAGGGAACAGACTGGTCATCTGTTCCAGATCATCAATCGAATCGACAAAAGCCCAGAAGGAATAATTTCTCTCCAGGTCGCCGAACGGAAGCGGGGGACTTCATCTGGGTGGATGCTGAAACAGGTAGGGATGTCAGTGGCTGGGCGGCAAAGCGAAAACGTGCAGATGGCTATGAGGGAATTTCACCGTTTCCTCGCGCTAAGAAACATTCTTTCCGCTCGGAGCCGTTTCCAAAAACTTTTGCTGAGGCGAGTCAAGAGACAATGGATGGTACATTCGGAGTAATAGATGCCACACCTCCCGTCCTGGAGGCTCAAATTACTATAGCCCAAATTAATTCAAAGAAACAGGAAGAATCTTCTCGAAGCAGTGAAGTTCATCGTTCACAGCCAGAGGTTATTGTCATTTCGTCCGATTCGGAGGACGATTCATCGCGGCAGACGGGTGACGGTGGAGCGGATAAGGAAGTAGACATGTGTGACGGAGGGGGCCAAAGGGGTCTTCATAGCTTGGAAAGTTCTCACAGCAAATGTGACGACGAAGTAGAGGCCTCGTCCACTGGTACGGAAAGAATTGAATCCGTGGAATATGACAGTAGTGCGATTGAGGTGTTTCACAGATGCCTTGAGGAGCTGGTGGTCCCTCCCCCTCAGGGGTTTGCGCGGGATGCCGACCTGTTACGTATACAACTCAAGGGGTTCATCGTTGACTTCAGGACGGCACTTAAAGAAGATGCTAATGCCGAAGTACCGCTGGAGAGTGGAGGGAGGGTGCGCATGCGAACTTACTTCAATGGAGAGGGCTTGCAGGTGATTCACCATTTCTTGGGAACCGTGGTGGGAATACCCGACGGCGGGTTTGGTGCCAGTACCCCATTGATGCGGCGGCAGCTTCATGCGTACCTGGAGAATCTCCGAGAAATTGCACGGTCCAGGAGCCGCATATGAGTTCTCATAGAAAGGATGATCTGTCAAATTTAAAAAAAATGTTTTTTCAACCAGGGGCATTTTGTAGGGGTGATAAATAAATCTGTTGAGTATGGTCTCCCGTTATATGCCCATGCGCCGTAGCGCAGCGCCTTGCGAGAAGCAATATTGCGTTTTTGATAGGAACAGAGCTCTAGGTGGCTTTTCGGACCAGGAGGTGCCCGTGACGGCCGGCAGTGATGTAGAGGCTCCATACTGTAGCAGGTAGAAAATCCGCTAGAGCGGCAAACCACCCGACAGGTGTCCCGAGCCTCGGTAGAGGAAGTGGTAGAGCATATGAACCTTATAGGTACCCAGCGGGTAGTCTCGTAAGAGAGAAGGTGTCGTTACCCGGAGGGGGTTGTGCGACAAAGGGGTGCTCACGCGAGAGGCGTATGGATAGAGCGAGTGACGTAATCCTTCGAGCTGCTGGCTAACCCTAAGGTTTTCCCGGAGAGGGGTTGAACAATAGGTATGCGAACACTGTTCCAGTGGGTCGTAATTCCACTTGAGTTTACGTTACTCTAGAAACCGTGCCTACTGGCTATTCCAGTGGCATATTTACACTAAGTCTACTGTAAGCTAGGGTTAGTGGTTAGGAATAAATATCCAGTTATTGACCAACCAGAGCCCAGTTAACGGCACTGGCCTACCCGCGAGGTTATTGCCAGTTAGGCTTACATTGTAATGTACAGCTGGTTAGCTTAAGTTAGAAATTTGTCCCTTGCGGGGTCTTGGCCGGGGCCGATAGGCCCGAATAGGGTGTTTACAGCCTTGCGCTTGTCCCAATTACAGGAAACACGCCCAGTTGGCTGGTGCCTTGTGATTGGCACATCCCTTAAGTGGGCACCCAATAGGGAAGCGACACGACTCTGAATGAGAGGACCGCCAGGCGGTATGACATGGCCCCCTCCTGAGAGGTTTGTCGTCCCGACAAAATTAGAAAAATTACAATTTTTGGGCTACCATAGCCCTATGATGGCTATGATAGCCGTTGCATTTTCTGCATTCAGATTTTCCCGCGCCCAGCGCGTATTCGATAATTTCGTTTAGTCCATCCGACTCTTCCGGAAGTCCACCGACCGTTTCCCATTGGAATCAACACCTGTTGCAGGTTTCTTTATCGATCCCACGCGAAAGAGCGTACTCACCCCCTCGGTGTCCACAGTGTACGAGAATTCGTGTCCCTTCCGTCATCCCTTAAAGGGTTCTTGCATCCATCTGCAAGATAATTTACCGCGCGATCGCGTGAGCGGTGCCAAGTCGAGGCTTTGGATTTGTCATCCCGGCCAATCGCCTTGCGAATCCCATTCAGGGTTGCGTACCACAGCTCCCGTTTGGAGATTTAAGCCAATAGGCTGTTCACTCATCCCGCTAAGGGTTTCCGCAGCATCCTCTGTCGCCTCTACTTGCTTTAAGATGACCCCTTGTGCTCCGATTCAATTCGAGTCCGCAGAGGAGGAAGGGGAAAACATGGGTTCGCCCAACCGTCCAACTACGCGTTCAAGCGTTCGCCGCCAGACCACTCGGCACCAGGCATCCTCTTCCCGCACTGGGGTTACGCCAACGCCGGCTAAGTCCTCTTCGACTCCTGCGACAAGTGCGCCGATCGCCTCCGCGGCTCCATCGCAGACGCGGACTCGTTCGACTGCCGCCAAGGCTTCGGCTGAAACAGCATCGCCTTCCGGCAAGGTCGTCGGGACTCCTTCGCGCTCCGAGAAGTCGGTTCCTCCCACTAGGGCAAGTGCACAAGGTGGCAACATCGGTCCGACCGAATCCCCTGCTTCCCCGCAGCCGTCCACACCCGTGGGCACTGCCAAGCCGTCATCGGCCAACCCGCCGTCGCGTGAAGGCGAACCTACTAAGGCCACCGGGCCGTCTCCAACAGGAGCAGTGTCGGCCGTTGCCGAGGAGGTAATTGAAGTCCTCGCCGAAGGGGGCGCTATGCCTAAGCCATCGAGGCAGTCGGATGTTAGGCCTTCGCCAGGTTCTCGGCCATCTGTGGCTCGTCCTTCCGCTCTTGCGGTTCGTACCTCTTCTGGTCGTGACGCTTCTGCGAATCCTTACGAGGACTATGGTCGCCGCAATCAGCAGATTCTGGCGGACGCTCGTAAGCGTAGAGAAGAAGATTTGCGTCGCGAAGCCGCTCGTGCGGAAGCCGAAAAGGCAGAAGCCGAAAGGGCAGAAGCCGAAAGAGCTAATGCTCAGCTTGTCGAGTCGGCCGTAGACCCGTACGCCTCTTCTGGCAGAGTTACCCGGAGTGGGGCTGGTTCTATTCCCGTTAATGCATCTGCAGGCGTGAGGCCGTCGGACACCGCCCTAGTAGATTCTTACGCTGTTGCGTCCGCGCCAGCACCGGCTGTCCCATCGCATGATACCCCTCCTCGGGCGCCGAAGCCAACTGCCAATTGGCGTTCCACAGGGGAATTTTATCCAGCTAATGCTGACGAGCTCATGGTGTTTGATTCGCAAGCGTTGCCGTTTAGGCGTGAGCTGGCTGCTCCCTGGGAACACTACCCGTTCGCGCGACTCCCTCGTAGGGATTTTACCGACCGTCCGCGAAGCGAATTACGTCGCGATATGCTCCTGATGAGTTCCCTCCGGGGTCAAACCCACCAAGTGCAAAACGAATGTTGGTCGGCGTATGCCCATCTCCCTTCGAGTCGCCCGATGCGTCACTTCCGTGTTCCTCATACGCTTTGTAGCGACAGGACTTTCCTCCTTCATCCCGGGGATGCTCTTTACGTTGAACGTATGAACCGCCGTTTGTTCCAAGAGGAATCGTACCTAGGTACCGTAGAGGACTTGCTGATGATCCGGTCTCGCTGGTTCGCGTATCCCCCTCGTCCCGACACGGGTAACTATGAGCATCATATGCGACTTCACGCTAGGGTGACTTCCCGAATGATGGGGCGTCAAGTGACGGCGAACGACTATCGCGTATTCGCGCACCATAATGGTAGCTCTGTTGAGCCGGTCACTAGACCCATGAGGGTATCGAGGGAAGCGTTGGACCCGTTATGGGATGACCCCATTTGGGAAGGGTAGTTAGCTCCGCCGATGTGTTTGCCTATCGCCGACCCTCCGTCGCTGGTGTACTTCCACCATTCCGCTCTTCGCGAGGCGCCCGCATGGCGGTTGAATAGACTCCGGTCGTACCTCGAGTTGGAGAGGGATATCCTAATAGGAATCGAATTGGCTCGGATTGTCGAAACTCGGAGTTTCGTGCCGGTGATGGCAGAGGAACTCGTCAACAGAGTTAGTCGTACCTGGTACGGTCTCTCAGAGGTGCCGCTGTCGGCCGTGGTTCCCCATAGCAGGCACTACGGTGTTGAGAATGAAAAAAGACAGTAAATTTACTGTCTGAGACAGTAAAAATTACTGTCTGGCCAAGACAGTGCGCGGAGACAGTAAAATTTACTGTCTGGAAATTTCAGAATACTGCTGCAGCAGTAAACTGGCACGAAATCTGGACAGTACCAAAAACAGTAAAATTTACTGTTCAGAACAGTAAATTTTACTGTCCGGAAGTGTTGCCGCCAGACAGTATGTGCAGACAGTACATTTTACTGTCTGAGGCAATGCATTGTATTGCATTACTGCACTGTCTGGGTAAATCTGTAGACAGTAGTGTAGATAGCAAATTGTATTGTCTGCGGGTAGTACCGTGCATTGGTTCACAACACTGTCTGGTGGAGTGGACTTGACAGGAAATGTGGTGCATAGTGTTGGTGTGAAGGTAAATACTGGAATGGTGTGTGGTATACGACTATAGCAATTGTGATGGTGCTTTACAGATAGTTGGGTGCAGGGAAGCTAGATGTTGAATAGGACGTAGAATGAAAGATTGAGAAGATTGAACATATCTCGTTTGTCTCACCGTAAGGAGAGAATGTACAGAGTAGCTATATTATGTTGAGTTTAGCATTTCAAATTATACTTATCTATCTTTGCATTGAAAGTGTCGAGTAGGAGACGTCAGTCTGGTAGCGAGGTGTGGTATGCACAGGACGTGGGTGGTGGCAAAGGAAAGAATACGCACCATCCACCACTAAATTATGAAAAATAACCGTTACGGAGCACTGGGAAGCATTATTATTATGTAGAGTAGAACAGGATGGATGCATCCACTGGAATGATATTTGCTACAACAGTGCTGTACTAAGCGTGACATCCTTCCTTCAAAGCACTTCTCCACTTCTCCTTTTAGCAAACTCCAATTGCAAGTTCAACATGAATCCCGAATCCTCCGTAAGCATCGCCGCATTTTCCGAAATAACGCGTGAGGGCTTTTCGAACATCACTGCAGAGCTGAAAGCCCTGAGTGATAAAATGGATGCCGTCGAGAAGAGCACCATTCAATTACGCGAGAATCTCGGAAATGTCGCCAAGACTGTCTCCATGCTAAACACCGATATGCAGGAGGTCAAGAGCATCGTCGATGGGCTTCTGAGCCAGGGACAAGGACATCCGAAGAAGATCGCCTCTGAGAAGGACAGGGAACGTCTCCGCATTGCGCAGGATGCGGAGAAATCGTTCACGTTCGAAATGGTGTGTGCTGTGCTGTGTGCTGTTTTTCCAACGTACACGAAGGCAATGGTGGATAAGAGGGATTTCAACGGATGCCAGCTAATCAATACGCTGATGTTCGCCAGGCAGAGCAATGAGCGAAAGGATGTGTTCAATAGGACGCTTGCCGGCCGGAACCACATTGAATTGCGCTGCCAAGTTGTGACCTCTTTAATCAAGAATACGTGTCAAAAAAATTCTTTCAGAGAGGGAGGAGACCGTTCCAGCTCCAATGGAACGTCGGAAGGTATCGAACGGTGGAGGGCGCGGGGGTATGTGACTACCGGGACCATTGAGGAGACAATTCGCGGAACGGCCTCTGCTCGCATGGATGGAATGCATGGGACGTCCGAGGGAAGTGATGGGGCCGCTCGAAAGCAGAAGCGAAGAAAGGTTGGTGACAATGGGCCGTTCCACAGAAAGGAGGTAGGCATCACTGTGACGAAATCGGCACTGACGGCAGTGACCGGGTTTATGAACAAGTCCAGAGATCATGTGCGAAACCGGTTCATCCGAGATCTTGGATTCGTTCTATACAGTGGGTTTCAAGGTTCAGTCCGAATGGAGCATCATTTGCACGACGGTGGGCTGGACATTGAGTCAGTTCCAAGTCTGTACTCGGCGCAGAGGAAAATGAATGCAGCGGAGCGCGCAGCAATGGATGACAAGAATATGAAGATTCTTCGCGACTTCATTGCTGTGCGAAAAGAAATGGTATTCAAAGTCGAGTACGAAGTTCAAATAATTGGAGAACCGGACAAGAGGTTTGTGACTAGGAGGATCAATTTAGTAGAGGTTGCACTGAACTTTGCAGTCGCCTACACGCAATGTTCTGATAGGAACATGTTCCTGCGACGTTCAGAATACTCCTTGCAATTCATCTACATACTTGCATACGGGTTCCGAACGATTTTGAAATTTCAAAGTGGAGCAGAGGTGGGAGGAGCGCAAATCCGGGAAATCAATGAAGCAGTGAAACTGCTTCTTCCCGGGGAGCGGGTGAGTAGTCGTTTTATGAATGAGGAGGTTTTGACTATATCGCGTGATAGATATGAAGAACTGAATGTAGACGATGGAGGGGACTCAGTGCTGGAGGAGAGCTTCAGGTCTATGGAAGAGGACGGAGGAGATGAAGAATATGTGAAGGTATTTGTCGATGATGAAATCGAGAATGAAGGGGAGTAGTATCGGATGAAACCGGTTTCGATATAGTAGACGAAGAATGAAGAAATAAAATTTCTGTTGAGTTGAATTTTGTAATAGATGGAAGTAGATAGATACGAGACATCAGGAAACCAGTCAGACGATAGTGTCAAGTCGAAGGAATAGCGCAGAGACAGGTAGTGGAATAGTCGAAGTAGGAAGGGGCGAGGGTATCCGTCTTTACTAGAAATTGATGGCCACAGGAGCTCTAGAATGAAATACCCAGGAACAGGATAACTACGGATAGATGTACTTTATTATTTTTGCTCAGGACTGCAGTTGGCAGGTGGAGGAGAGCGAGGGTGGGTATTGTCTGCATCCGCATTGAAGCCAAGACGAGAGATAGCCTCATAGCCAATGTCTTCAAGCTCCTGGCATGTAGTAGTACCACTGAAAATACAGCAAGGTAAGCGTAGATGTAGTGTACCAAACGTCTCTGCGGTTGATAGAGGCTGGAAAGTGCTGTAACAAGCTCGGCGCTGAATACCTCTCCACAGTAACGAAAACGTTGCTCCATAGGTAACAGTAGCCTTATCACGTAGGTGGAAAGAGTCCACGATGCTAGACTGTGATAGTTGGCTAAGACATAGGGGATGTAAAAATGTATTGTTGACGTGGTCAAACTCGTAGGAGTCTCTGCAAAGAACTGTCATACGTTGGTCTGGGCTGGACAGGACGTAAGCAGATGAGCCGACGAGAAATGCGGAAGAAGGAGCATCATGAGAGCAATCAACGTCGACTAGATTTCCTAAAATTCGGACAATCGATGACTCATCGCTCATCGACTCATCATGGAGGCAGCTCGGAGCTGCCTCCATCGCGTTCCGCCCTGCTCTTCACCAATATTTTCTGGAACCCGTGTTGCGAGGTACCTATAGAGTCACATAGTGCCTGAAAGGTGGGGAAAATGATGGAAAGATCCGACTCATTTCCAGAGGGAAAGGTGATGTCCTCAAAGGACGGCTGGAAGAGAACGTCACGATTCTCTTTCGCCTTGCATTGAATGGCAATAGTGCGGAATTGAGCAAGGGAGCAGTCGGCCTGTACTCTGATTTCTTCTTGCGATGTTTGTCGCATTCCCCTGGAGTGCTCGGATTTCGTCATCCGGAGGGAGAGGGGCTTGTCTGTGTACACACCAAGCTTCTGAAACAGAATTCTACATACAGTCAGAGCAGAGGAGGTCATGGAACTGTTGGAATCGAATGGAGGGGGTAGAGGATGTTTGGCAGCTGACTCCAGCTTTTCCAATCTTGCCAGCATTTCTGCTACGGTCTTCTTCATTTGATCCGCAGTGCAATCTTGAAGGATGCCGCGGTGGCGGTGGCGAGTGTGGTCAATGCCGTAGTCTGGGTCTCTCTCTGCTGGGGATGGAGGTGAGTCCATACTGCGAAGCTCACCACTTCGCCACGGGAGAACCCTTCCGGAATCCTTGTCGACGAGCTCGTTACGATCTGAAATCTTGACTTGAGAAAGGGTAGAGTCGAAACCATATTCAGCTTTGTATTTGAGCAATGCATGGAGGAATGGGTCTGTTTCAGTCTTGACCTGAGTAATTTCCTTGACGATTGCAGACCACCACACAATTTTTCGTTTCCTCCCAAACGGCCGAAGTTCCCATTGAACTTCTATAACGTCGTTTGGAGCGAGAGGAAGCATGTTGGGATAGCTATGGGATAGAATTGTTGTATTAGTGAAAGCCTAACCGTTACCTTCTGCTAAAGAGTAGTATATACTAGGAGGATTGGAAAGGTCGAGAAGAGATGTTTAGGTGGTGTAGAAATAGAATGGACAATTGACAAAATTGACACGTCAGTGTGGATGATGTCTGCCATGAACTGATTGCAGCATAAAATTTGATGTGAATAATCGTTCTAGAAGTAAATTTCGGATGCATACGATTGGACTACAAAGATACGTTTAGAGATGTTACGGGGCCTAATAAATTGCATGGAAAAATATTTTGAGTATTACTTTAGTATTACATTGATTATTGAGCTAACAGTCGATGTAGTTATCTTGTAAAGGTTCGGACAGGGCTGGAAAGGAGACAGCCACCGAAGTGCTACCACTCGCTGACACTTTGTTTTAAACAACCAACTTCTGATTTGCGCCACCCTGGTCAAGCAGCAACCAACTATCCCTTTCTTAAAAACTCTACCTTTGTTCGCCATGGAAGAAACGTTCCACAATCACGGTGAAAAGCACGACGGATGGGTGTTCATCGACCCCAATGAAGTCAGCAAATTCGTATCGATTCGCGATGTTGATGCAAGTCATGTGGAAGCGCTCATGGAGAGCATTCGCAACAGCGGTTATGACACAGCTCATCCCGTGACTGGCAGGTTTCGAGAAGGCGTTCTGGAGATATTGGATGGAGCGCACCGCTGCATGGCAATTGTACGTGGAATGGAGAAGGGCGTCTTTCCTCCTGGCGTTACGATTCCTATGCGAGAAGAGTCTATCGTGGCGGACACCAACAGCAGTACTGCTGTTGTGCTGGACCGTGTGAGAGCGACGACATCCAACGACATTGCAGGCCTGCAAAGGCGCATGATGTTTGTTGAGTATCTGATGATCGCCGTTGATCTCAGAGACGAGTACTGGGTCCAAAACGGAAAGGACAAGTACGCTCATATTTCGTCTGTGAGGATGGCTGATGTGTTGGGCTGGATCAAATCCTGCGATCCAAGCGGCCAAATTGCTTCAAGCCTGAGTGGTAAACCGCAGTACAGCTCATGCATGTCTATCCTGGCTGTGCTTCGGCCGTATCACCGAGCAGAAGATTCGAGTTCGATTGATTTGCGTCTGTGGCAAATGTTTTGTCATGCATGGGGACTCAATGCAGAGATGGGTGATTCTCCGAGGATGGTTGAGTTTCCGAAACAGGTGGGGGTGACTAGTTCTCGTGCCGTCGAAATGTTTGGCAAGACACCCCGCGGAGAATTGTCCTCTCCACTGAACCGCGAACTGCTTTCGAGCAGGTACTTTCTGGACGGCGCTACATCCGACATGCAAGATTCTTTGCAGGCTAGCCAGAAGCGGTTCAGGAGGCTGATGGTTATGATGTGCCAGTGTATCTTGGCTATTCGCAGTAAGGAGATGGGCAGTGTGCCATCTAGGCGGGCCAGAGCCACATCCGGGGCCATTGGTGGTGTTGGAATGGTTGGAATTGCAACATCCAGTGCGCAAGCCAACCAGCTTGGATTTGTTGTCGACCGTGTGTTAGCTGCATGGGATACCGGGGCAAGAGTGTTGGGGTATGAGGATATTGAATCGATGTGCTGGCCGTTCATGGTATTCGATCCCGCGAGCCTTTGCTTCAGGTCACTCCCGAATCGGTCTGATGGCTGTGCGGTCGAGGAGCATCGGAAAAACCTGACCATTGTCCCGAAAACTGTAGACAGTGAAAACGGGTTCTGTGCCGACCTTCCAGTGGCTGTGGATGCAAGGCTGCGATCATTGACAAGCGCCTTCCTGCTGTCGATACGCCAATGTGTCACTGAGGTGAATGTGTTCGCCGAGCGTGGTCAGCTGATGCAGAGACTTCGAGCCTTGCTTTTCGACACTCCTGACAAGTTCGGATTGAACTCGTTCATGCGAGCCAAGTTGAACACGTCTCATGCCCTGGATGGTCAGAGGAGGCTGAAGGCTTGGTTATTGCGAACCCGAGAGCAACGAAAGCTTCCTCTGACCATGGATGAGTTACACAGTCTTGAGGATACGCCCGAGCCTGGCATCCTTGAAGGTGCACCTGCGCAGATGGAAATATCCGCAGCAGTGCCAAACAATGGCAGCGAGGATATAGAAGAGGATAGTCTGGAGCCACAGAGGAAGAAGGCTAGGCTGGAGCGCGGTGGTGGAGAGGACGATAATGCGGCGGTTGCTAGCGAAACAGCAACAAGAGAAGGTGCGGAAGAGGATGACGCTATGGAGGTTGACACTGTATCGCCTACAGAAGCACCGCTCGTTGACGTCGGAAAGGAAACCAAGCCAGAATACGTCACCAAGCTGGAAGCTGTGATGGGGCGTTACATTCACACTGTGAATTGTGACGCCACTGATGTAGCCAAAGAGGTGGAGGACAAAATTAGTTTCCTGGAAGATGGCGTGTTGGAGGGCAGTGTTCAGCTTGTGCTCACTGATCCTCCATTCAACACGAGGCGGGAAGGCGGCAGAGAAAACTCGGAGTACGAGAGTTGGCGAGTGTTGCGTGTGAAATAGTTCGAGTTCTTCGGCCTGGCGGCCATCATGGCGCATGATGCTCTGATCTATTCCAGCGTGCGCCAACTCGTGGCATGGATGGATGCAATCAGAAATGCCGAGCCTGGCAAGATGATTGTGGACAGTGTTCCAGTCGTGCTATCTCGCCGACCACACAGCTTTACGTCCAATCCATCGACGAAAACGTGCACACTGCATAATATGCACGATTTCGTTATCCATTCGTATAAGCGGGGGAAGGGTATGGCTGCGTACGATATGGTGGATTACAGGTTGCACAATCCGGACATATCGAGGCACCCTGGGTTCACCAACGCGATTGACAACGTTCCGAGGTTGTCGGCTGGTGAAGCTCAATACGATGGGCAGAACAACCGACTGCGCCATGAGCAGAAGGCGTTGACCACTCTTCGTGAGCTTCTGGAACGATTTTCGAAGCAGAACGATATCGTGATGGATTTCTTATCGGGAACGTACAGCACAGCCATAGCGTGTATGACGTTGAGGGATGGTACGTATCGTCGGTTCATTGGGTGTGAGAAGGAAAAAAGGTGCCACGATGCATCGCAGGAGTGGATACTGCATGCTTTCGTCAGTGAGGTGAAAGCCGGGCGATATGGGGGGATCTTGCAGCGTGAGGTGGAGAGTATTCTTGGGGACGAGTCGGTACCGGTCACAGGAAAAGCTCCAAGGCTTCGTCAGAAGCACATCTCAGATGCACCAGAAGGATTCCCTGCTGTGACAGCATTGCCGAACCATCTGCTTGTGTTCGTTGCGTCAATGAAGAAGGACGGGTCTATGCTTCACAGATTGAGCGGGGTGCCTATGGACCAGTGGCCGGCCGAGGACATGCACTCGTTTTGGAGCATAGACCCGGACGCGATTCTGGCTGCCGATGCCGCATTCTACGGTGTCTATGTTTCGCAATCGGAGGTAAGAGGTGGTGGGTTTGGCGTATTCGCGGCGAAGAAACTGAAGAAGGGGACGGTCATTGGCTGGTACAATGGGACGATTTTCTATGCGAAGATTCGAGACTCGGAACCGCAGAGATCAGTGATGTACGGCCCGGAAGGATTTGGGTGCACAGGAGAGAGGTTCCAGGACTACAACATGGAATTGGAAACCACGTACATAGGGAGGGGTGCACCTGTTCGGAAGGTTTGGCTCGTTCCAGCGGTCTATAATTGTACCAGCTACCTCAATGATTGTCGGGTCATTGACGGAACGGAGAAAGCGACCGAGGTGAGTCGAACACAGTCAGCCGAGTTTCGACAAGGCGATGCCATAGACAAACTGGACTTTGCTTCAAATATCAAGAATCCCCATGCTGTCAAGGTCGTTCTGACCAGAGACGTTGAAGCTGATGAGGAGATATTTGCCGACTATGGTAGAAAATATTGGCCAGCTAACTGAGCTACTTTGATAGATTTGAGTAAACACGCATTGGCAGAGACAATAGACTGTGCATCATCTTGCAAGAGCGCTAGATATTATAGACTAGACTACAACAATCGTGACATGACTGCAGGAAGGCATCTGCGGCCTGGAGTGCAAACTATCCACTTTTCTACTGCTTTACCTATGGATACGAAAAGGAGAGAAACTAGAAAGATGTGAGTGAGAAATTGTGTAGCAACGCAGCATGTAGAACACCAGTAAGAGAGCGATGTAGGAGAAGCAGTCACCCCATTACAGTGCGGGCCGTTTACCGGGGATGCTGACAGCAAAGTCATCGTTACGATGACTTTGCTGTAAGAAAACAAATCATTACAGCAGCCACGATTTCTTTACCGGGTAAAAAAATTGTGGCCGCTGTAATGAAACGTTTCTTACAGCAAATCATTACAGCGGCCACAATTTTTTACCCGGTAAAAATTCTTGCTGATTTTTTACCCGGTAAAAAATTCTTTGGCCACTGCAAGGAAACGGTTCCTTACAGCAAAGTCATCGTTACGATGACTTTGCTGTAAGAAAGCAAATCATTACAGCGGCCACATGTTTTTTACCCGGTAAAGAAATCGTGGCTGCTGTAATGTTTTCTTTTCTTACAGCAAAGTCATCGTAACGATGACTTTGCTGTAAGGAACCCTGGTAAACGGCTTCGGCTGTAAGCAGCAGAGAGTTTCGTCGTTCTCCCATCTTAGTAAAGGTGAGAAGCGAAGTGTGAAGTCGGGAAAATTGCTCAGCAAAGGTCTGTACGGCTGTGAGCAGCTCTCAGGAGTATTTTACCTCACGTGGTCTCTGTTCTGGGTATACCCTGTATATATATAGGTAGCCTAGTGTAGGTGGGAAGATAGACGAAAATTCTACCAATAATTTATCACAGTGACGGCTCTCGTAGTCGAAATGTGCGCGTTGTCAAGGGTTGAAACTAGTCTCCCCCTACGGCCTAGCTAGTAAAATCATACAACGTTGTCGACTAATATTAAAAAGTAGCAAGCAATCTGCTGAGTAGCACTAAACTATGAGATGAAGGCCAGATGTATAGATGAAAACCGAAAAGTGGGCTAAGATAACAATGTTGAGATGAGAAAGACAGAACTTTTTAGCAGGGAACAGTAGTATAGGTTTTAATGCTTCTGTTATGCTATCTATTGCTCCTATCGTACTTGTAATATTCGACGGTGTGGATGTGGTCCGTGAGGACGTCCTTCTCCGTCTTCAAGTAGATGTGGCCGCGCGTGGGCAGGCCATAGACTAGCTTTTCGCCCGCAGGCATATCTCCGCGCTTGAAGCCGACCCCGTAATGATAAAGGTCACCGCGACCAACCAATACGGAATAGGGTGGCACATAAAGCCTATGAATGGGAACCTTCCACATATCGGCGTCCGGATTGACCAGGCATACATGACTATAAGGGGCAACTACTATAAAGAACCCATCGGCTCCGCTCGACATCATGAAATATGATGGAGACTTGGTAGGACTTCCAACACTATTCGTCGTTACCTTGAAGTCCGTGTGCCCATCCTGGTCCGCAGCCCCATCTGCTGTAAGAAGCAGCCGCAATCCTGTCTTCGGGAAGAAGACAGGATCCTCACCCTCCATTCCCAGCTTGAGAAACTCCGCACAAACACCAAGAGCAAGCTCTGCCACCAACTTGTTCTTATACATATCCAAATTTTCCTCCTCCAACTTGTCGCACAACTCACGCCGCGGCAGAGTGAGGCGCCCACGACCACCATCCATGCGGTCCTTCGCATCACCCACGTTGTGGATGAACTGCCACGGCGAAGGATCGAATCCGGGCTTTGCGAAAGCTGGCGGCTCGTCCTGGGGCTCCCTGTCGTCATCGTTAGAATCAGACTGCTGGGAGGGTTTTTCAACCTCCTCAACCAGCGGGAACTGCCTAGCGAAGTGTCCGAACAACTCATGCGTCGCATTACCAGCCGTGGACGATGCCAACAGGCCTTCCATAACAATAACCCCCAAGTTTTCCAACAATGCCTTCTTCACCGCAAAGTACCTGTCCACCACCGTATCCTCAGCACCCGGCGATGCAGCTGCCTGGAATGCTGCCGCCCTCATTTCCGCCCGAACCGTCTCCACCGTCGTACTTTCGATATAGTACTTCATCCGGCTGCCAGACGCAATTGCGCTGGGGAGAACGGCGGCCACATTCTCATCGACGGTACTGTCGGGAATGGGATTCTCCTGGGCGTCGTCGAACTGGAGAACCGGCTCCCGAGAGCGACCTCGGGAAGCCGACTTGGATTTCTTTGACGACGACTTTGATGAAGTCTCACCGAGCCTTCTCTTTTTGGTAGAAGGCTCGGGCGTCGCAGAAGCGGCTTCCAAGTTACGCTTCCCGAGGATGGAGTTTTCACCCGCATCCTCGGGGGCGCTCTCCAGCTCGACGACCTCCACAGCACCACCCGCCGTTCCACCACGACCGGAACGACTCGCTTGCAGGCGGGTACTCCTTCTGGGCATCACTTTCCTCCCAGAAGTTTCCACTCCGGGCGGTGCAGAATCACTGACTTCAATGATATCTTCGTCAGGATCTGCACCGCCCTTCGCACTGCTGCCCTCGACCACATTCTCGGGAGTAGGGCCCTCCGTCGAAATCCCTGCAACCGTCTTCTGTCCAACCCCACCGGATGGTGAAGGGACGAAACTGTCATCGCTGGAGCTTCCCGAACTGCTAGCAGATGCAGAACGGGAAGCTTCGACAGCGGGGGCCGGAGCAGCAGGGTGCTGCTCGGCAGCCGGAGTCGCAGGCTCAGGCTGCGAAGCCGGTGAGACCTGCTCCTGCGCGGCTTGGACAGGACGGTTGGGGGTACCAGTCCCGGCGTGGGAAACTGGACCAGAGCGTTCGCTGCCATCCTGGGGACCACGCGCAGTCGGCTTGACCGGGGTCACCGCAGGGGAGGATGCCGACACGGCAGGGGTAGAGACAGGAACAGGGGCAACCTCGGAATCGCTGGAAGATTCCAGTTGAGGTGGTGGGGGCAAAGGAATGGAGGATGAAGGGATGGGCAAGGAATTGGAAGAGGAAGGGATGGGGGCATCATCACCACATGTGGCTGGGAGCGCAGCATGTGGGATGTCTGGGTACATCGCGTGAAAGCGTTTCCGCATAATCATGTCGCGGTACCCAGTGACGCGCAGGAGCATTTTCCTGGCGTCCTTCCCGAAGACAGACTTCTTACGGGGAAAAATGTTCTCCGACTTGTAACCATCGGGGGGGCCTTCCTTGGGACGGAAGTCTGCCCAGCACCCCTTCTTGGGGACCATCTGAGCAAGAACTTCGACAACGCGCGAGCGAATGTCGAAGCTCTTGCTCGGGTCACCCACGCTGGGAATTGAGCCATCCAGCATCCTCATCACATCCGACACGTTCCAGTACTCGGCCACCTCCTTCACGTACCCGAAGATTTCCAACAAACCAGCAATCCATTCCTGCCCAATGGTACCAACCGAGTACGGTTTCAGCCCGGCCGACCGACGGCTACAAGTGTAGCGCGCCGTCATCTCCAGGATGAAACACTTCTGTACATCCGGAGCACTCCTGAACGACCCATTGAACAACAAGTTCACCGTACACCCAGCCAGATCCTCTGTGGAAGAAAATTGAACGAACTCCGGCCTGTTCGGGATGCTCGACCAGTATTTGAAAGCAGGGCTTTCAATGGTCTTGAACCCTCGCGCGATCGAGACGTAGCGCATGAGCTGTCTCGGACGAATCCAGCTCAGCGCTTTCCGTTCTTTAATGTATTGAACGGTCGGCTCGATCTTCTTCTTTCCCAGGCGGTGGATATTGATGAACTCCATCACAGAGCACACATTGTCAGCAACTGTTACCTCGCTGACATTGTGGGTGTGGAAGTTCATCAGCCGTGAAAGCGGGAGTACTTCTTCGGAGCAGAAGACATCCCGGCCAAGCCGAGTCGGTGGGAGGAGAAAGTCGACTGGAATAGTTCCAAAGCGACGGTAGATGTCAGACTTGACAAACTCCTCCCACTCTGGACTGTCCTTCGCAGGAACAGGTCCAGCCGACTCGAGAATGGCCTTCAACGCGGTCACTCGGTGAGATCCATCGACGTATTGCAGTCGGACTTTGGCATTGGAATCAATCACCTCGCAGACGGACACGCGTGAAGCAATCACGGAAAATCCCTGAGTGAGAAACGTTTTCTTCAACTCATCAACGCGATGCGGCCTGACCACCCTGGACACGACTGCCGGAGGAGAAACATCCAGAGGGGAAATGAAGACTGGAATGTTTCGGCAGCTCTCCGGACTTATGTCATAGTCCACATCCACCGGGATGGGCACTGTGCCAGGGTAGGCCAGCCTGGTGCTGCGGAGAGGCTTGTTCGGTACGATGTCACGAGCGTTGTGATCATCGACCTTCTCCGCATCCTCTGCCAAGTCGCTGCCGGGCGCGATGATCATGTCCGGAGCAGGCGAGCTAGGCAGAGGAGCACCAGATCCCTCGACGGCTGGCGCCGCTTCGGCAGATTGAGCCGGAAGCGGAGTTGCGGGAACGCCAGCGTCGATTGTCGGGACAACCGCGGGATCGGAAGCGGAAGGGGGGGAGGGGACGGGCTTAGGTGCTGGGCTGAGCTGGGTCAGCGCTGCAGCAGCTTCGAAACGTCCATGGGGACAGGGGGGCCAGAGAAGGAGAAGGAGAGGGAGAAGGAGTGGGAGAATCGTTGTCACGGCGGCTGGCAGAGCGCACCTGCCGGTCGAAAGCGTTGGGGGATTGTTGAGCCATTGCTGTGGTGAAGAAATGAGGAAAGAGTGAAAGATTGAGAAAGAGAGAAGAAGATCTGAACGACAAGCTGTTTTGCTGCGTAAGCTGAGTAAGATAGGCGAAACTTAGAGAACTGACATATTCCTATTAGTATACACCCTGGTAATGATATTCAGCGGTTGACCAATCCGAACCTTCCACATCACTTTTCGTTGTACGACAATTACAGCTCAGGCAGTTTACCAAGGATCCTTACAGCAAAGCCATCGTTACGATGACTTTGCTGTAAGGAAAGGTTTCATTACAGAGGCCAGGAATTTTTTTACCGGGTAAAGAAATCATGGCTACTGTAATGTTTTGTTTCCTGACAGCAAAGTCATCGTTACGATGACTTTGCTGTAAGCATCCCTGGTAAACTGCTCCATCTGTAAGCCGTTGGTCTCAACCCTCGCTCTCATTTCTGTTGTCCTCCTTCATCATCTCCACCTACCTTCCCCCTACACACCACGTCTCTAATGTCACTCTGCCCACCCTTTGGTGCATGAAATATTTTCTTACCACTGCCATAGTCTACACATACTGCTGCCTTCATACTTCTGCATGCCTACCCTTCAATCTTTCTTCCATCTTTCTCTACCGTGCTAGGCTTAGCCATGCTCTGTGCACATCTGACTTACTTAATATCATTGTATAGTTAGAAACTAGAATAATAATTACATCACTAGAGTACACTGCAAATGTTAGTAACTATGGTTGGTGTGGTACACAACACCCTACCTCCTTCATGAGTAAACTTTGCGCACAGAACCGTTCAATACCAGGTAGTGCAGCCAGCGCAAACCAGGCTTGCACGACGCAGAGTGCTCCCCAGAGCCGTCAACAGCCGTCCAAACCATCGTTGTACGATGTTCCCGGCTCCACACTTCCCTTCTCACCCTTCCCAGGGTGGGAGACGGACGAAACTCCCAACCGCTTACAGCCGAAGCCGTTTACCCGGGATGCTTACAGCAAAGTCATCGTTACGATGACTTTGCTGTAAGGAAAGGTTTGATTACAGTGGTGAGAAAATTTTACCGGGTAAAAAATCAGCAAGAATTTTTTACCCGGTAAAAATTGTGGCCGCTGTAATGATTTGATTTCTTACAGCAAAGTCATCGTTACGATGACTTTGCTGTAAGAAATCAAATCATTACAGCAAAGTCATCGTAACGATGACTTTGCTGTCAGCACCCCAGCGGAACTGCATCATCTGTAAGCCTTCCTCACCTCAATGTTGCAACCAAAGACGACTGCGATATTACCTTGTTCTATTCTAGTAGTGCCCACCATAGTTCCTCCCCTTCTCATATTAAATTGAGTATTGTATATCTCCTGACCCGTCTACATACGCAAACGTCATGTACTAGCCTAACTTTCATCGTTTACTTGAAGGCGGCCTTGATGCCTGCCATAGAATGCTATTAAGAACTAATTTCATCAGATATCTAAACGCTCCAGTAGTTGAAATTGAAGGGAGGCTGTAGCAACTTCTCCCTGGAAGTTCGCAGTGATAGATGGGACCGGATAGGATGCTGGTACCTCACCGAAGAACGACCCTCCGCGAATCCCATTCCTCCGTGATACACGTCCGTTCGGCATACAAGCAGGGAATACGGTGGGATGCGCACGTTCGTCACTGGCACGCGGTACTTGTCTTTCGCTGGATGACTTAGGCACACATGGCTGAACTTGGCGATACGAATGATGAACCCATCCGCACCAGCAGCCATCATGAAATATGATGGCGAGTTGAGAGGACCAGTTCCAGTTCCCTCACGGACGGGAACATCGGTATGCATAAGTTGCTCCTGACTACCTTCTGCGGTCAAAATCAGACGAAGACCCGTTTCTGGAAACACCACCGCTTCTTCTCTTCCAACGTCTGTGTTTTCGGAAGTGGCGCGGACGTCCAGTCTCTCTAGTACGGGTCCTAGTCGGCCCCGAGATTTACTAGAACAAATGAACGTCCGCGTCCAAAAAAAAATAAAATTTTTGGATGCGGACGTCCACTTACTCTAGTACATATGGCGGAATACTAGGGCCCGACATCCACTTTCTCTAGTACTATGGCGGAATACTAGGACCGACATCCACTTTCTCTAGTACGTTGGCGGAATACTAGGACCCGACATCCACTTTCTCTAGTACATATGGCGGATACTAGGACCCGACATCCACTTTCTCTAGTACATATGGCGGAATACTAGGACCCGACATCCACTTTCTCTAGTACATATGGCGGAATACTAGGACCCGACATCCACTTTCTCTAGTACGTTTGGCGGAATACTAGGACCCGACATCCACTTTCTCTAGTACATATGGCGGAATACTAGGACCCGACATCCACTTTCTCTAGTACGTTTGCGGAATACTAGGACCCGACATCCACTTTCTCTAGTACATATGGCGGAATACTAGGACCCGACATCACTTTCTCTAGTACATATGGCGGAATACTAGGACCGACATCCAGTATACAATATATCAGCGAAAACCGGGAGGGAAGAATATTACAGCGGATGGTAAATTCAGGGCCCATATCGGAGTATTTTATTCTCTCATTTAGGAAACTGCTCGTATACAATACGTCTCTCTAGAATAGGGAATACATATCTGGTCAGAATAGGAAATAAATACGTTAGAATAGGAAAAATACCGTTAGAACGGAAATACGTATCCAGCCAGAATACAAAATACCTGTCAGCATATCGTCGATCACCCATCTCCCTCACTATCGCGTTCTCCCTACCATCCGAACGCCATGCACCACCATCCGCACATACTGCAAGAACCCTCACGACCTAGATTACAAAAAATACGCTCCTTCCCAATACCATCCCCGCTTTCCTCGACACCACCCCAGCCCATTAAATCATCAAGACATCAAACACGAACATGGTCAGCAAAATCTTACACCACTTGAAACGCACTCTCACTTCTATCGTATGCCCCAAAATATACACATACCAGAAACACCTCACAGCTTCATTCCCCATCTTCCTACATCCCTTCTTCACTCTCCTTCAGTCCTGCCGTTCCTGCTTCACCACTCCTGCATCACATACACAAACATCAGAATCAACCACAACAGTCAGACTCAAAAGCAACGCTTACCACGACAGATATCCTAGAAACTCCCTTACTTACACTCTCCGAGAGGATGACTGAATCATCCATCCTACACAAAATACAAACCATGATCCAAAAAACCTGCAATGAATAATCAAAGTCAGCAGTCCATATCTTCGCAAAACAAGTCTTGGTGCTCAGTAAAACTTACCTTCTGTCATCAACATTCTGCATCATCTACCAACATCGAATCAACCACAACAGTCAGACTCAAAACCCCCTTCCATCACAGCATACTTTCAAAACGCACACTTACCTTCGCTCCACACAATACACACCATGACTCAATAGGCTTCCAATGAAAAATATCGCATCAACGGAATAGTCAGACTAAAACCAACCTCCCTCGCTGCTTACTTTAAACTCGCACACTTACTTTACCTGTTCCATCCTGCACACAATAAAAACCATAAATCACGTAATCGTGTAGCCAAGAAAAGTAGTCAGCATTCCGCATCTTCGCACAAACCGGTCTGGGCGCCCAATGTGACTTACCTTCCGTCATCACTATTCCTCCATCACCTACGCAACATCGGATTCAATCGCAACAGTCAGATTGAAAACAACGTTTCCCTCGCTACATACCCTGAGAACTCGCAAATGTACCTCTCATCCATCCTACACACAATACAAACCATGATCCAAAAACCTTGCAATTAACAATAATCATAGTCAGCAGTCCATATCTTCGCAAAGCACATCTTGGCACTCAATGAAACTTACCTTCCGTCATCAACATTCCTGCATCATCTACACAACATCGGAATCAACCACAACAGTCAGACTCAAAATCAACCTTCCCTCACAGCATACTTTCAAAACTTCACGTACCTCTCTTCCATCCTCCGCTCAATACACACCATCAGTCAACAGGCTTCCCATGAAAAATATCGCATCAACGGAAATAGTCAGAACTCAAAACCCACGCTTCCCTCAACGCATACCCTCGAGGGTAGAGGATGGAACGAAGGTACGTGCGCGAATCTTGATCAAGATTCGCGCACGTACAAAGCAAAGTCGGTCAAAGAAGATCAGTCGGTGTGATGAGGGCGGAGTGGAGCCTGCGGCGTCGACCGGACAGCTTTCTGCGTCCGCTTAAGTCTTGCTGTGCATACTCGAAATCATCGCCGGCAGTGAGATTGAGTATGGCCCAAGCCATGGTCTCTGATTCCCGAACAAAGAGATCCGGATCGAGAACAACGAATATAAACATATAATCATATATATGAGAATCCATTTGCTTTCCTTACATGATCTGTGGCATATCCGCTGTAAAGCACATTCAGATTCCACGAAGTTGGAAATAAAAAAGTTTATTATTACAAATGAATTAATTGAAAATTCATCTCCCAGGGCAGTCGTTCGTCCTTCCATGCACACGTTGCCAGCACGCAATGTGATGTAACAGTTGGAAATGATTGAACTCTCGGTAAATTCCACCGTTGGGATGTCAGCTGAGTGCGCACAAAACTACTACCCAAAAAAACTACGGAACACGTTACATTTCCAAGTCTCGAAAGCACCACAAAATAAAATTGGTCGCATCTGGACGGCACAGTCTCCCCTGTTCAGCTCGCAATCCTCCCTTTTGCGTCAAAACTCGACATGGAATGCAAGTAGAAGGGTGCTTCTACTACTGCGTAGAGCTTATGCTCGCGCTGCATGAGCGAACGTGTCGCTACCGTTTCAACCCCTCTCCCCAACATTTCAACAACGCTCGTGTCCCTGCCGTCACCCATGAGCCTGCTCGAAACGGCGACCATGATTCCCCGCAAACCAGCTCCCCAGACCCAGAATCTGTTCGTGCTTCCTCCAGCGACTCACCCTGTGACGCTTCACTGCCACCAACCTCAACCCCCTCCCGCGCAGACCTCCTCGTGCAATCCCCGCCGCCAGTCTCACAACCCTCGATACAAGGCCGGCGCTCGGCCGCGTGAGCGAAGTCATCACCATCCTACAAGACCCGCATTCTCCCTAGGAAAAGTTCAACAGCGCCGTTTCGCACCGTAGAAGAATGTCGCCACGTTACCGCTTCCATGGTCGAAACACATTTCCGCACCGAAGGTTACAAGAGCCACATCATTCCAGACAAAACTGGGAAGTACTCGGCAACAAGCTGTACCTCCGCGACCAGTCGACATGATCTCCGCAGGCAGTTAGCACTGGCTAACGACAAAATACTCTCTTCACCCCTCCCCACAGACCGCCCCAGACGGCACCCGCAATATTTCTCATCTCCCTACACACAGAATTCGCGAAAACGCTGCACACGGTTACTAGACAGCGCGTGCAGCTCTCGAAGATACACAGCGTCGTGAGGGCAGAGGAAAATGATCCCACCGTCTCCTC